>JAUELE010223517.1:0-12681 GCA_031471655.1 Diodora aspera | reverse complement strand
ACTTCGAAAGTAAACAAACCGGTTCTGGTTTGGCATCGCTTGGCATGAATTCAGGGCTATATCACTGTTTTATCCATCATGGAGCCATTACGACCAAATAAATGTGAAATTTGTACTTTAAATTGACCAAAAAAAGCAACGTAGAATTGTCGACTCTAAATGCTTCCTTTATGGCTTCTTTGTAGTCTGCCATGTTCACGTGCGTTATTGTTGACATCGCACCCATAGAATGTATAAAAGCCGTTATTTGATTGGCTACTTCGCTCTCCCGGATTACTTTTCTTCTTTGACCTAGAAACAGAGGGCGCCAGTGTTGACCGGCTGTATGCAGACTAGAACGCCAAGGGTTCCTGAGAAGTATTTATAAGCGGATCATGAAACCCTTGGCTAGCGAAGATGCCATTACGCATGCGCAGATACAGAGGAGGGAGGTTGTAGCTTTAGACTCCCCCCCCCACACACACACCACCCCTCATCGGGAAACATGTAGCAGTTCTGGAATACTTCCCAGGGAGTGGAGAAAAGAAGTGAATTGTAGATGGTTTCAATGACCAGGGTAATAATGTGCAGCGCTTTGAGCAGGCACCTAGTGCGTCGAATCCAGCGCGATATAAGCGGCCATTATTTTATTATTTCCTAGTTAACCTTAGTTAACCGTAACACTTTGAACACTAGGCTCCCTAGGTATTTGGACCTTCTCTCCAGGTTATCCAAGAAGAAACAGTGGGGGAAAAAAGAGAGATTTTTACCAAAAATAACATCACATGCAATCGAATTGCTTATTTGCCGAAGAGTTGCCTATCTATTAGTTTGTACACAGCGGCACATGTCGGTCGGTTAACAGTCCACTTGGGTATCTGTACCTCTTGCGCCCTTAATATAGGCGGCTGATGTTCGTAGGGTTAAGTACAGATCCCTGTTCTACAATATGACCCCTGTATGCGGTCTTAACCGCTCAGCATATTTTAACTTTAGCGCAGCAGCAATGCTTCCTGTTTCCCAAAACAATCTTGGAGCATTCGTAAGACTTGTACGTAAAGTTTGTGGAACGGGAAAGCAATTGTAGTTCATATTAAAAAGTTTATCGTAAGATCGATCAATCTACGAAGATTTTTTTCTTCCAATCCCTTCATTTTTGGTGAGACGACAGTCATAATTATTTAATATTCCACACCATAACAATTTGTAATTTCCAAATCTGTTGTTTCCAACTTATGAAAAATACGGAATTATAATTAAATATTGGATATCGTGATGAATCACAGACCCCTAAAACACTGAATCTATCGGTTTAATACAACCGTTAAGAAACCAATTTCTTAACGTGTCGATTTAATGTAAGAAGATCTATCTGATACTTTAAACCAATGAACAACATTCACTTTTAATAACAGCAAACGTCGAAGAACCCCAAAAAACTTCAAAATGATTGCATCTGTATGACTTGAAGGTAACCTCGATTTGGTAAACTGTGACAGCTCGCGATAAGACTCTAATCTCCAACGGATGCAAATTCAACCTATTTACAACGATGTTTACCCAGCGTATATCATTCGTCTGGAAAGTTGAAGAGGACCAAGTTTGCAATGGCAAAACGTGTCAGTTCCCAGGAATGCTTTTCGAGTGGCCAAACTTTGGAAGTCGTCTTAATTCTATAGAACGAGAGAGAGTTTCCTGAAAGGAACTCTGGTACCCAATAGCGAGGAAAACGTCTCATCACACACCTTCTTACACAACAGACCATAACACGAGGCTAATGAACAGAATTAAATCCTGGGGATTGCTGGAGCTTCTCTACATGTCAATAAATGGCAGAATTGGACGCCGTGGGCTTCCTCTGTATATCGCGCTGGAGTGGTATTCGTCAATAGGACACTTTTACTTGGCAACAGATGCCATCATGGTATCGATATGTCATTGATACTGCCACTGGTCACACCGGAGAACCACCCAAACCATTTAGCCACTTGCCGGAGATCGTGTTTGGCTTGTAAATACGTTGGTTTTCCCACACTGTAGCTACACGCGGTGCTTGTCACTGCGATGGTGATCAGTAATGGGGCTGATCAGGAACACGATTGAAGAGTGATTGGTAAGGGCGATAACTCTGCATAGAAGCAAAAGGATAGGTTTTATACTAAAAAAATCTTAATCACACTCATTTCACAACATGGTGATTTACAGACAAAACAAACACCAGGAACATAATACTTTTAACGCTTTTATTTTATGTTGTGTTCATGCTTTGTGTGAGTGTAAGTGTAAGTTTTTCTCTAATTAATTTGTCTTGATTGTATGTCAATGTGGTTGTTTTGACGAAATAGGATCTCACTGTGTTTGTTGTGGCTATCAGTTTTATCTCACTATATATATATTTGTTATGACTACGTTTTGTCTCACTGTGGTTGCTGTGACTAAAGTTTTTCTCACTGTATACATGTAGTTGCTATGACTAAAGGTGTTTCTCACCGTGGCTGCTATGACTACTTTTTGTCTCAATGTGGTTGTTATGACTACGTTTTGTCTCACTGTGGTTGCTATGACGAAGGCTTTTCTCACTGGTGTTGCTATGACTAAGGTTTTTCTCACTGTAGTTGCTATGACTAAGGTTATTCTAACTGTGGTTGCTATGGTTCATCTTACTGCAGTTGTAATGTATAAGGTTTAGCTCACTGTGGTTGCTATTACTAAGGTCTTTCTCGCTGTGATAGCTATAACTAAGGTTTTTCTCAGTGTGGATGCTATGACTAAGGTTTATCTGACTATGGATGCTATGACTAAGATTTACTTCACTGTGTTGTTATGTAAGAGTTTTCTCTCATGTAGTTGCTATTGCAATGTGATTGTTATGATTGCAAGTTTTATCCAGTTGTGATTGTTATGTGACATTTATCTAAGTATATGTCTCATTGTTGCTATTATGACTGATATTCTTATAACAGGAAGTCATATTTCATTGTGATTTTATAATTTAACTATAATGTTGCTGTGGTTATTGTGTCGGTAAATCTAGTTCATAAAGCTGTCCACATTTGCCAATATTCCACGTATTTTATAGAAAAATATAAGTATCATGCCATAACAATAAGCCTCATAAAATTAAAGGTTATTTGTATAACTGAAAGTAGGTGTTTTTATGGAAGCCAAAGTGTTACGCTAAGCATCTGAATGTAGATGTGTGCGTCGTTTCATGAATAGGAATTCTGACATTATATCTATGAGTAAAAATGTTTATGATAATAAAGTTAAGCATTTAGTTCACTATAAGACGAAACATGACGAAAAAACGGGAGATATCAAGGAGAAACTACACAGCGGTGAATTAGATCTGTAGCTATGTAACACGTCTAGTTTCTGTTGGGCTAATCAAATAATTCGATATGGAAATTAGCGAATCCTGTTTGCGATATACAATTTCAATGAAATTCTCTCTCTAATATGTGTTTTGTCACTTGGAACCTTAGCAAAGGCAATATATCCCGAAACTATCGCCGCTTTTTTTCCGGATTACGTACGCTGTTATAGATAAGAGTATTATGTACATAAAACTTTTAAAAACATTTTTTCGAGATGAAAGTTTTGTGTTTCTCAAGTGTTAAATAACGTGACTTGCTTGGAACAAGATATGTGTTCTCTTGAAAAAAATACTGTCATATGAGGTTTTAAAGAAGCACAGCAGTATTGTGTATGTTAGTAGGCTCGCAATGCATTATTCTTGATACCATAGGCGTTCTAGCCAGAGGGCAGGCCCAGATTCGGGCAACAACGTCACCCAAGATTCGGGCAACAGTAGAGTAGGGATATAGTCGTCACGTTGCCCGTTCGTCCGTCTGTAATCATTTCGTTTCCGGGCTAGAACTTGTAAACTATGAGGAATTTCTTGATGAAAGCGGCCAGTTTTATAGCTTGACCAGTGCAGAGGCGCCTTTTGGTAGTTTGAACGATCTAAGATTTTGATTTTTTTAAATTTTCAGGCCAAAAGAGTTCAACTTAGTATATTTGGTGGGGACTGTAAACTATGTGGAATTTCTTTGCAAAACTTGACAGATTTATAGCTAAGTGAGAGTGGTGAGATTATCTTAGTTCAGACCTTATTAAATAAGCCTTGGAGATATGTCATCTTCTGATGACTCTTGTTTTTTTTCGCTTTTCGGTTTTACCAGAGGGTAATTTTTCGGGCAAGAAGGTCAACCCCCCCTCCTAACTTTGAGAGTGATCATACGCCTATGCTTTGTACCTAAGGGAAATAAGAATCCAAAACCCACTTGACGATCAAGCCAGATTCAGTAATTGTGCACTGGGCAGCACCATCCGTCATCACTAGACGCGTACAAATGTCCTAGGAGTTGTGCAATTTTTACATTTACAGTTTGACCATGTGGGGCTTCCGGAGAGTGACGTGGTGTCACTTAGATAGAATAGGGCCTCAGTAACCCAGTGCTTGTCATACAAGGCGACTAAAATGTTGATGTTTTGCTTTCACTTTTCTTTCTATCGATCCATTTATGAACTATATCTTTTCGCTCGACGTGCACCTTGCACATCATGTTGCGTTATGGCTGAACTATTGCCCTTGCAACGTAAAACATAATTTTAACTCAACATTCACAGTTTGTTTTTCAAAATATGCCTCTAATTGGTAACAAAATCGTCATTGATTATGAAAATACTTAGATTACATTAACTCGTTTGCTTAAAAATCCTGATACCTCTGGAATATGATTATGTTCGTGTAAATCTTAAACACAAACAAAATTGAGAAAATATTGTCACCGTATACCACTGGCCTGTTGTGGTTTATTTCAACTTTATGGAACTACAGTCACATTGCACATCAGATACGTTGTATGATCACTTGCATGTTGCTTCGGAACATGGCTCCTTCATGCTATTGATTTCTCTGCAACTGTGCCAAAACACTTTGTTATCATGATGGTCATTAAAAACAACAAATGACTTCAGTGTCGCGTATTGTCTTAAACGTCATATGTTTCTGTGATCGAGATGTAATAACATCAAAATAGACGAAGTACTTGTGAGAAGGAAATTGAGGGCAATTTTGGTTGCCTTGTGTTGATTATCATTGTAAATGTTGCCATTCGTGTCCATAATACATTTTGTGCGGTATACTTATTTATATGACATCAAACTTAACTTATAAGAAAGGAATTGAGAGGGACCATCTTGAAATTTACGTTCTCCTGTGTTCGTTATCATTGTAATTGTTGATTGCTCCTACGGGATACTAGTCACTAGTTGATTGACCTTGATTACTTTACATTACATAAGAATTGTCACTTGTCCAGGAAACATTGTCTTGTTGTGATGAACGTCTTGGCATCTTGCACCCCGTGGGGTTCCCTGGGGGATGTCGCTGTAACACCAGAAGGAATAGGGCACTAGTAGCCTCATGCTTGCCGTCTAAAATGAGGATATTTTGTTTCTCTTTCTTACTTTCGATCCTGTGTTGTCCCTTTTCCTGATGTGCCTCTTGCACATCACATTGCGCTATGGCTGAAATATTGCCCCCTGCAATGTAAAAATCCATTTCACTCACTCACTTATATGGGCATGTCCGCTTTCTAGGTACTTTTGCATCACTCCTGCCTCTAGTCTGTTTCTTTTCGGACCCTCGGTCAACTAGTCCAAAAAGATAAAGATCCTGATCTTTTTTGTTGTCCATTCGGTCAAATTCCTCAAACATTCTTTGTGCGTTCTCTTTCATTTTCTCGAAACATTTTTTACGACATTTTCTGGGAATGAGTTGTTTTTGTGCAACAAGTTGACCCTTATAATTGAGATACTCCTGGCCACAATCCCTCTTTTTCTTCCTCGCATTCTTTTTCCAAGCACCGGGATTAGCAGACCTTCGCTTTTTTGGCAAAACAGCATGATGCATTGCACTTCCAGTTTCATCCAGCCCATGGTCTCCCACTGATTGGAGATGACATGAGTCATTCACCACAGCTGAAACATGGTCGCCACCACCACCATACACAAAGACCGGCGCTGCAACAACACTGCAATCTAGAATCTGCAATGGTATGTCTGTTTCAGAACAAGCAGTTTGGACAGTTGAACATGCATGACGTTTTTGGTCTGGAACCACGGGCGTCACAGAATTAGCTGGACCTGGCTTTGGGAGGGGCTTCAGTCCTGAAGAATATGACAGCAAAGATGTCACCGAATCAGTTGAGGCATTGGCTGGACCTGGATTTTGGAGGGGCTTCAGTCCTGAACAGGATGGCAGCAAAGATGTCACCGAATCAGTGGATACATTGGCTAGACCTGGATTTAGAAGATGTTCAGCATCGGACGATGGTTGGGAGTCTGGTACATAATCTGGATCATCCACGTTCGAACAGTCAGAAAGACTGTCATCAGACGTGAATTCATCATGTTCATGTACACCTGATGCCCTCTGTGCAGCACAGGTAATCGTTTGTATGATTGCATTATTATCATCATCAAGTTCTGCAACAGACTCACTGTTACTACTTGGCTGTGAGTCACCATCAAACAGGATTTGTAGAACTTCATCGGTTGTAAGTTTATCCATGATTGAGACCATTTAAAAGCTACATCTCAAGACTAAAGAGAAAATGAAATATCTTCGCCAAAACTTCTCCTGAAAGGCTCCTCATTAAAGGGTTATAAACCTGGAAGCAGAAAGTATTCATATTCAGAAGTTATTTTTAGCAAGCGCGATTTATTTGGGGTTTATTACAGAAAACGACAATACAGGGTTGCCTCGTGAACACGAAATGTGACCAATTAACAAAGATGCAAGCTCCTACAAATATAATAACACTTTATCACTCTAAATATGGTATTCTTACACTGTAAATGTACTTAATACCTGTTAAAACAGCAAAAAACAGCTATAACATTCTTCATCAAGTTTCCTGCCAAAACAACCTAAGTCAAGAAATTAAATTATATTATATTTCAAGGAAATTAAACATGATATTTGTGTTTTAATCCATATTTTTCAAATCTTTACTAAACTGTCCGTGATAAGCAATTATGGAACTTACCGTCAACTGGTGCAAAGCCCCAAAATGTGCCCGTTGCTAGGCTGTCAATTCTCAAGAATCCATGCACTCGTAAGACTTTTTTGCCTCCTTACTGGAGAGTTTCATCTTCGCTTCCAGCCAAAATGACCTAAGTCCTTTGAATTTCCCAGAAAAACAACCTAGGTCTGACTTAGGTCATTTTGGCACATTAGTTCAGATTTTGAGAGGCTGTATCTCGAAAACGAAGTGACACATCTAAACAAGAGTAATATTAAGCAATAGAGGAAGGAAAATACTATCGTATGTTGTTTTTATTCCAAAACAACCTAAGTATGACAGCCCTTCATATATAGGTAGGCGCAATATGTATAGAGCTAAACATGATAGGCAGGAATCAAGATGCAACAGACAGCTAGCAAAAGGCCCTAGGCAGGCGGCCAGAAGCGATTTGTATTGGTATATACCTAGACGGTATAGGTAGGTAGCTAGCTTTAAGCGTTATGTCGCTTGCTGGAAACAACTAGCAAGCTAGTCGAGATAGGCAGCAAGCTTGAAGAGATAGGTAGATTGCCAGACGCTCAAGGTAGATCAAAAAGCGCGATATCGTATCGTTATCGTTATAGCCACAATAGTAGGCTGGTAGATGAGAAAGGTATGCTAGCTAGATAGGCAAGCGATGTAAACAAGAAAGGTTGCGAGCTATGTCGCTAGGGAAGGTAACGAGGTAGATGAGATAGGTACCCAGGTAAGTTAGCTAGACGCGATTTAGTATATAGCCAGGTACATGGGATGTCTTGCGAGCCAGACGCAATGCGTAGTCATGTACATGGAGAGGTGGACGCAATTGGTATGCAGGTAGCAGTGGGAGGTACTCAGCCGAGATAGGTGGCTAGCTAGAAGAGTTAGGTAACCATCTAGAAGCTAAAGCGCCACACGCGCTTGCACCGAATGACCCGTGTACTAAGCACGATATGCAGACAGCTAGATGCAATGGAGAGGTAAGCAAGACGCGCTAGGTACGTGGGCTGAAGCAAAATGTAGGTAGTTTGTTAGGATGGGCATGTAGCCGGATGTGACAGGTAGCTAGCTAGACGCTAGGTACATCAGTAGGCGCGCTAACTACTCAAAGAGGCGCGATAGGTAGCTACCTAAAAGATTAGGAACCTGCTGGAAGCTCTAGGTAGTTCACGAGACGAGCTTCCACTGCATTACAATCATGTCAGGTAGCTAGATACTCAAACTAGGTAGCTAGCTAGACGCGGTTGGTAGGTAGAAGCGAAATGTAGGTAGTTAGTAGCGATGTGAAAGCACCCTGACGCGATACGTAGGTAGCACGTGATGGCTAGGTCGCAAGAGGGAGAGGCAGGTTACGAGTTAGATGAGATAGGAAGCCAGGTAAGTTAGCTAGATGCGATTTGTTGGTAGCTAGGTATGTAAGCCAGACATGATAGGCAGGTAACTATAGATCCGATATCCAGCTAGCTAGACGCGATAGATAAACGATGTAAAAGAGAACGTTAGGTAGAACGATAGGAAGCCAGTTACTCGCGATATCTTCCGAGCTAGACGCTATAGGTAAGCCAGGTTGATGAGAGAGGTAACCAGTCAGACACGACAGGTAGCTAGGCTGTTACACGTGCTAGGTATGTAGCTAGAAGCAATAGGCTAGAAGCACTGGGTAAGGCAGCGATAGGTGGGTACAGGGTACATTACTAGACGCGACAGGTAAGTAGCTTGACGCGATAGGTGAGGCAGCTAGAAGCGTTAGGTTTACCAGCTGGAAGCTATAGG
Organism: Diodora aspera; assembly: GCA_031471655.1. Classification (NCBI taxonomy): domain Eukaryota; kingdom Metazoa; phylum Mollusca; class Gastropoda; order Lepetellida; family Fissurellidae; genus Diodora; species Diodora aspera. The sequence continues at coordinate 3,874 of JAUELE010223517.1, read as the reverse complement.
TGGCTTGCGAAAAGAGCTTTGCAGCTAGCTCGACGCGAAACGAAACGAGCTAAAGGCAATAAGCGGTCCATACACGATCAATTATATTGTTCAATCATGTTGGCAATACAATTGAAGAAAATGTGTAAGCCCATACACGATATCAATCAACTTGACAATACAATTGCTGGTACACGATCATTCGAACTTCTGACAGCAACATGGACGATGAAATATTGCCAGCCCTGGCCTTTAGCCATGGCCCCAACTAAACAGAACAAAGGGGGTAAAGGTCGGAAGGGGGTCCAAAACTGGTATCAGCAGCGTGGGCGTGGATTTGGCCACGGACCATTCGACAGGCAGCTTCGACAAAACGAACCGGAAGACTTTCGAAATTGCCTGCGTATGGATAGTGATTCGTTTGATGAATTATTGGCTTTCGTCACTCCCATGTTACAAAAGAAAACTATAACAATATTCAAGTATTAATTGACGGGCCATCAATAACATTTCTACTGGAATTTGATTGTTTCAATACAATTGCGCAAGTCTTCAATATGACACTACACTATCACTAGCAATGCGTAGTCATGTACATGGAGAGGTACCCAGATAGACCCAACAAGTAGGCAGCTTGACGCGATAGTAGGTTGCTAGAAGCAATTGGTGGTAGCAAGCCGAAATAGACGGTAGAATCACTAGGGCGCGATGGGTAAAGCAAGCCTGCCGCGATAGGTAGGTAGCATGTGACAGGTAGCTAGCTAGACGCGATAGGTAGGTTGGCTAGTAGCGATATGTATGCAGATAGACGTGATAAGTACGTCACTACAGGGGAGAGGCAGAATTGCAGCTAGCTAGACACTATACGTAAGCGAAATAGATGCGAGAGGTGCTCAGGTAAATCAGCTAAACGTGATAGCCAGACGCAATTTAGATTGCGAACTAGACATAATAGACGGGATAGGTAGGTTGCCAGGCGCAATATGCATGTGGCTAATCACGATTGTCCGGTAACTAGGCAAGAATTAAGATGCAATAGAAGCTAGCAAGACACGCTAGGTACGCGGGGCACAAGCGATATTTAGATAGCTTGGCGGGATAGGTTTGTCAGCAGCTAGAAGCGATAGAGTAGCTAGACGCTCTAGGTAGATCACTATGCGCGAAACGTAGGTAGATATTCCGGATAGGTATCTTGTTGGACGCAATACGTATGCAGGTAGACATGGGAGGTACTCTGACGAGAAAGATGGCTAGCTAGAAGAGTTAGATAACCATCTAGAAGTTATAGATAGTTAGCCACACGCGCTTGCACTGAATGACCCATATACTCAACACGATATGCAGACAGCTAGATGCAATGGAGAGGTAAGCAAGACGCGCTAGGTACGTGGGCTGAAGCAGAATGTAGGTAGTTTGTTTGGATGGGCATGATGTGACAGGTAGCTAGCTAGGCCCTAGGTACATCAGTAGGCGTGCTAACTACTCAAAGAGGCGCGATAGGTAGCTACCTTAAAGATTAGGAACCTGCTGGAAGCTCTAGGTAGTTCACGAGATGGGCTTGCACTGCATTACATGTCAGGTAGCTAAATACTCAAACTAGGTAGCTAGCTAGACGCGGTAGGTAGTTAGTAGCGGTATGAAAGCCCCCTAACGCGAAATGTAGGTAGCCCGATGTAGAGCTAGACATGATAGGCAGGAATCAAGATGCAATAAACAGCGAGCAAAAGTCAATAGGCAGGCGGCAGAAGCGGTATGTAGGTAGTTTGTCGGGATTGGTATATACCTAGACGGTATAGGTAGGTAGCTAGCTTTGAAGCGGTATGTCGCTTGCTGGAAACAAGCGAGCTAGTCGAGATAGGCAGCAAGCTTGACGAGATAGGTAGATCGCTAGACGCTCGAGGTAGATCAAAAGGCGCGATAGGTATCGTTATAGCCACAATAGTAGGCTGGTAGATTAGAAAAGTACGCCAACTAGATAGGTAAGCGATGTAGACGAGAAAGTTGCTAGCTATGTCGCTGAGGAAGGTAACGAGGTAGATGAGATAGGTACTCAGGTAAGTTAGCTAGACGCGATTTGCTGGTAGTTTGGTATGTAGTCAGGTACATGGGATGTTGGGATGTCTTGCGAGCCAGACGCAATACCCATGTAGATGGAGAGGTACCCTGATAGACGCGACATGTAGGCAGCTTGACGCGACAGTAGGTTGCTAGACGCAATAACTTGGTATATCTAGACGTGATAGTTAGCGAGCTAAACGCTCTATGTAGCTCACAAGAAACAATTGGTAGATAGCAAGGTAGCAAGCCGCAATAGACGGTAGAATCACTAGGACGCGATGGGTAAGCAGCAAGCCGCGATAGGTAGGTAGCCAGATCACACTATATGCAAGGCGCGCTAGGTTGGCGGACAGAAGCGATATGTAGGTAGCTTGTAGGGATAGGTATGTAAACACCACGGGATAGACATGTAACCAGATGTGACAGGTAGCTAGCTAGACGCGATAGGTAGGTTGGCTAGTAGCGATATGTATGCAGATAGACGTGATAAGTAAGTCACTACAGGGAGAGCAGATTTGCAGCTAGCTTGACACTATAGGTAAGCGAGGTAGATGAGAGTGGTACCAGGTAATTAGCTAAACGTGATAGCTAGACGTAATTTAGATTGCGAACTGGACGTAATAGACGCGATTGGTAGGTAGGTCACTGACGCAATAGGTAGGTTGCCAGGCGCAATATGCTTGTAGCTAAACACGATTGGCCGGGAGCTAAATACGATAAGCAGCTAGACGCGATAGGTAAGGTAGATAGAAACGTGAGGTTACCAGCTATAGAAGCTATAAGTAACGAAAAGAGCTTAGCAGCTGGCTGGACGCAATAGGTAAACGAGCTAAACGCAATAGGTAGTAGGCAGATAAGATAAGGAGGTGTACAGTTAGCTAGGTAGCCAGTTACATCCGATATAAGATGGGAGAGGAACCCAGATAGGAGCAACAGGTAGGCAGCTTGACGCGAAAGGTAAGTTGCTGGACGCGATAACTGGCGAGCTAGACGAGACAGGTAGCTAGATGCAATAGAGAGCAAGCCAAACGCGTTAAATAGGCTGCCAGGGTAGCCAGATAGACGCAATAGTTACAAACTGGACGTAATTGGTTGGTCACTATACGCAATAGGTAGGTAACCAGGGGCAATGTGCTTTGGACTAATCACGATTGGCCGGGAACTAGGCAGGAATCAAGATGCAATAGAAGCTTTCAAGACACGCTAGATACGCGGGGCACAAGCGATATGTAGATAGCTTAGCGGGATAGGTATGTCAGCAGCTAGAAGCGATAGAGCAGCTAGACTATGCGCGATACGAGGTAGATATTCCGGATAGGTATCTTGTGGGACGCAATAGTAGGCAGATAAGATAGGAGGTGTACAATTAGCTAGACGCGACATTTAAGTGATATAAATGTGGCAGGTCACTAGGTAGCCAGTTACATTTGGGACAGGTGAGGTGGGATGGGAGAGGAACCTAGATAGGAGCGACAGGTAGGCAGCTTGACGCGAAAGGTAAGTTGCTAGACGCGATAGCTGGCGACCTAGACGAGACAGGTAGATAGATGCAATAGAGAGCAAGCCAAACACGCTAAGTAGGCTGCTAGATGCAATGGAGGTACGTGGTCTGAAGCAATATGTATGATAGGCATGTAGCCGGATGTGACAGGTAGCTAGCTAGACGCAATTCTTGACTAGACAGAAGCGATAAGTAGCGAGCCTGATAGGTAGCTACCTAGAATCGATAAGTAGATCGCCAGACGCTCTAGGTAGATCAATAGGCGCGCTAACTACTCAAAGAGGCGCGATAGGTAGCTACCTAAAAGATTAGGAACCTGCTGGAAGCTCTAGGTAG
>JAUELE010223506.1:0-12682 GCA_031471655.1 Diodora aspera | reverse complement strand
TTCAAAACTTAAAAAAATGTAACCTGCTATCCACAAAAGTTTTTCATGTAAAGGTCAAACTGACAGTGGGGTAAGGGCGGGAAGAGGGTTGCGGGGAGAGGGTTGGGGGATGATGGTATCTGAGAAGTATATTCCTGTGAGGATGCTACCCTCAAAACTTGAAAAATGTAACCTGCTGTCCACAAAAGTTTCTCACGTAAAGGTAAAAATGAGGGAGGAGTAGCGAGGGGGGTGGGGATGGGGGTGGGGGATGATGGTATCTGAGAAGTATGGCTGTGAGGATGCTACCCTCAAAATGTGATTGTCGTACCTGAAAAACATTAAAAATTATAGGGTTTTGAAAAAACTTTAACCTGCTGTCCACGGACGACGCCGAGGGTATCACAATATCTCTCCTGAGACTTTTGTCTCTGGCGAGCTAATGAAACGAGAATATATCACTTTTACATCTTTCTATCGATAGCATTTTAAATGTAGTGTGTATCTTGTATAACACGTCCCCTTTTGGCTGGACGTTAACCAAATTGTACCTCTTTCTATAATCTGGTTAGTGTCGTTGGTACCAAAGACTTGTGGCAAATTGAGAAAGCTAACACGCTAATTCCACTTGGCCGGGAATGGTATTATTATCAAACTACTTTGTTCTTGTGCAAGAGGTCATAGCATAACTGGGTGAACGCTTTATCTGATCGATTTTGATTTATAGAGATCTTTCGAGAGGTCAGCAAGGGTTCTTAACAAGTAGAGACTCGAATCCTGGTTTATCTGACTTTGCCCTAATTTATAGTGATGCAGTCGGCTTTAGTTTAAGAAAGGGATTTTCAGTTTTTCCAACAAATGAAAAAGAACGTCCAAAAGAATTTTAACGGAAGTGAAAGAAAAAGTCGCCAAAATGAGCACTGTTCTCAAATGCACTGGAACTTTACTTTCATTTCGTCGACCGAAATGGTGGTACACGGAGTCTTCTCTTGTTGGTCAAGTTATACATTTCGCATGAATTCGAAATTCTGTTAAGTAAATGACTTGTATTACTTATTAACGTGAGTAAATTTAAAGGATCACAGAAAAGCATGATCTGATGAACAATTTATCAAAACACGTATAGTTACAAATTATAGATAAGTTTTCTTTGGAACGTGATTTTCTAAATAAGACAAATTATAGACAGGTTTTATTAGAAACGTGATTTTCCAAATTAGATGTGTTCCTGTTCGCGTTTAAGACAGAATCACAGTCGAAGGTTTCGTGACTTGTGATTTTCGTGATTTTGCATTGACCATGGCGTCCATGAAGCACACACACACACACACACACGAGCATGCATCACCCAGCTGGATATACAAGAAAAAACACAACCCATGTTGGCCAGATTTCATTTGATGAAGTGAAATTAACGTGTCAAGGCTACATGTAAGCAGCCTATGAACTCAGCACCCCGAAAAATAGCAACCCATGAACCATATATGAAAGTGAAGTGAAAAACTTGAAAAGTTTGGTAAAGACTTTATTACTAACTAACGTGTTGACCCCACGAAAACAGAAAAGGAAACCAAGAATTCAGTGTTCCATGATCCACCCAATAACAAAGAAAACATTTCTGATGCTACCTAAATCCTTTGACTAAAAGCACCATATCTCAGATAGTGGAGCAGCTGCAAACGTCAGGCCCGCCAGGAGCAGGGGGGGGGGGCGATTCGGGGCACGTGGCCCCCTTTACATATTGTGCTATGCTGGCACCGAATCAACCCCAAAAATAATATGAAAACGCGTGAAATGGGCTGAGATTGGACTAATTTGCATGTTCGGTTTTCGGGAGAGCAAGCCCTCATCCCCCCCAGAATGTTTCACCTTCACGAAACTTAGTGCCCCCTCCCCCCTTTAAACAAATGCTGGGTCCGCCCTTGAAAGGCCTGGACTCCCTGGGTTTCAAATCTACGGAAGAGGTCAGACAGAATTCCTGGAGTACTGCACGTCTTGACTCCTTGATCAAGATATTGCCATCGACTCGTCAGATCCAGACATAGATTGCCGGTTTCACCGCATCCTGAACATCAAACCGTCCCTACCGCGCGATAATTTATATTGGAAAGGATACGCGAGGACTACGTAAAGAAGACACATTGCAGTGACTTTTTGAAATCCAATATAATTAAAGATCTAGATTATAGGCAATTGAAAATCAGTTACCTCTGAAAAAATATCGTGATGTAATTAACCCATATTCAAGGGTGGCATACTTAATGCGATGTCCCTAACTATGTCCCAGTTCCCAGGTGAAAACATTCTTCATCTTCCGAGATTGTAGAATCATAAGACAATTATCATCTTGAAGTAGGTTAGCGTAGAACGTTCAATCGCTGGATGGTACACTGCCACCTAGGGACTTGGATGTCACTGAGATAATTAGTATTTCTGGAGCACCTCGGCATTTCACGGATCGGAATGTTAAGAATGCTTATACATTTTCAGATAATTCAGTTGGAGAGCTACTGTCAGGCATGACACAGGTTCCAAATTATTCGCCATGTGCTCCGAAATCCACATACAAGGATGAACAAGTTACCTGCTGTTACAATTATTTGTACTCAACTCTGCCCTCTGACCATTGGCATAACGCGCTGTAAATGGTACCTGGGATTGGCTGATCAGCTCCAAGGTAGTCTGAACGTCAACTGATAAATTTGGACCATGAAGTCCAACTTCCTTCTGAAAAAGACCCAACTTCCATCTGTCTTACAAGTCCTGAAATTCCTCCCAGATCGTCGTCGAGGGCTTCGGCGTGATTTCCCATATAATACACGGAGTACTTGCAATTGCCCCAATTGAAGTCGTATGCCTGCGGTTCGCTATTAGATACAAAGGTTGATTATATCAAATAGTAAACACTGAGAGCAACAGGAATAGTCGGACCATCGTATATGGCATGGATGCAACACCATCTCATTCCAATTCCTCAATCTCGCATTTGAGTACCTGCATTTTGTAAGAATTCTGATACTTAACTCTAACATGCGTGGGCAGAAGTGTTACCTCTCATAGGACGAGAGAATTGTGAAAGAGCTCGCGAAATTGGCGAAAGAACAAATAGTTTTGTATTAAGAAAATATGAACCTAAATAGTTTTCCTTGCCATCGATCCCTAACCTAGCAACTGACTGGGCGGTATTAGGTTGTTCTACATATCAGTAAAGGTTCATCCTCATTATGTAGCTAAAGGGCGCAGGTCATCAGTTTCGCCCCTTTCTAAGAATGAATCTGAGGATTGAACCAAATAATTGCGTAGTGAAAGCTCACGTTTAGAAGAACTAGCCTTCATTCGACAGACCGGATGCCAGTATCCATCCAAAGAAAGTTTATATTGTTTTAATGATTTACTGACAAACAACAAAATGAGTCGCAAACAACAAAATGAGTGTATTTAACTGTCTTCATTTCCACACATTGAAAAAGCTGCATCAATTTCTGTAATTGTAGTTGTGGTACAGAAGAACAAGGACTGCTGGCTATTAGACGACAGAGACACATTGGACAAACATGGCAACATTTCAGCTCTGTCTCGAGTTATTTGTAACAAGAACCGAATCATTGCGGGCAATGTATACTAATTAAACGAGGATACATTTAATAGTGATCATTCTGTTACATTCAGATTTCCAGCCTGAATGGCTTAACATTTTTACAATATTAAGGTAGCCCGAAGCAAAAAGGAATTGTGTTATATTATGCCAATCAACTTTATATTTTATCGAACACCAGCTGTTTTCTCAGAAGACTGAATTGCTTGAGGAATAACGTGAGCGAGAAAGAGAGGCCCTATACTTTCTGAATGACATCACGTCAGACATGGATATGGCGCCGAAATCTTCACTAGTCAAAACGGTCACCACGATGCCTATTTTTGTTAAGGAGTATTAAACTCATAAGACTGTCGGAAATAGGTTGCAGCAGTACGATTGGCATGAATGATTAGACAAACTACAATCATAAAATAATGAAAGTTGTGCATGGCGACGTTTTGTCCACGAAGTCGAAACAGCTTTTGAGTACTTTCTTTCATTTTGAAACTCAAAGGAGACAAAACGATGGCTACTAGACATGGTGATACGACAGACATACATTAAGGCATTAAATGCAAACACATAGGCCCAAAGGACCAGGAAATGCATGCACAATAATTATATGCACTATAATTGCTTGACTGGCTGCGGCTGCAATGGTCACGGATTTAAGTGTTACCTGTGATGACCTATTTTTCCATCTGTTTTACCTCAGATATTATACAAAGGTTAATCCTCAAATCAGCACTACATCACCCCTGCTTAATGTCACATGCGACCTGTCAGGGAAGACGCAAAAGCAGTGAGCATGCCGTTTCCATGTCTGTGATTTTCTGAGCTACTTCAATTCCAGGAGTGTTCATCACTCTGATGATCGTTCAACTGGATACAGATAATGGTTAAAAAGAATGCTCCATCACGCGACCTCCGTATGATAGATGAATAAATAGCTAAATATAGATAGTCTGGACGGGAACAGAGGAAATAACGGCATGGGTGGTATTACATAACTGACATGTTCGTGTTTTTGGTTCTTTCTTTGATAATTAATTATGAGACATCGGTAAGTGTTTTATGTGACTACTGAGGATTTTAAATATTGGTTTCAAAATGGTTAAACAAAGAGTAAGTTAAATCATATTTGTCGTATTAATATAACATAAATGCAAGATACCTACTGGGATATCCTCTCATATCTGGTCGCATTTCAGAGAAATCCATACTTCCCTGGGCAAGATCATGATGTTGGCATACTTGAAAAACACATTGCAGTTATGGTTTGGAAATAAGAGATGAAAGCCGAAGCAGTCAGCTGTACATGAATATTCTTTCACACAGTTTTGCACTGTCCTTTTTCAAAAAGAAAAGAACATTTTCGGCAAGTGGCTAGTTATGTAGCCTCCATTCTTAACCAACACTAAACATCAGAATAAGAGCCTGCTTTCAAAGTATTGTTTCATAACCCCAAAGCCATCAAATCCACAGTTTGAGGCAGTTTAACAAACATATCGCACCAATGTTCGTGGTAGGTTGATGACATTACCACCAGATCTTCCAATTACTTGTCAAAAGAGCCGAGTTCGTCTGTTCGTGTCAATCACCTTTCGGGAAGATGCTATTTTTATAAGTGTAGATAATCCCTGGAAATAGAAATAATATTGTCTTCTTGTTCGTGGGCGGAATTGTTATTCAATCCGTCCAATACAATTGCGATGACGGAGCTTAAATACGAGAGCAGGACATTTTGAAATGTTTAAGATTGGTATTTTATATGTTTCATTTTTTGCATGCTCTAATACAGTCTGGTAGTCATGGAGATTTCGAAATAATGCAAGTTATCTGTTTCACATGACGTGTATGCCATTACGCTGTGCTGACAAAGGTTGTAACAACTGATCAAGAAGAATGTTAATACATATATATGTTTAAAAGCGCTTAATTTGTTCCATTCAGACACAACCAGCTGTGACAAACTGCCTCTGATAGATTTGGAGTATCCTTTTAAACTTAGCAGTACACAGGGAATGTTCGGATGACAAGAAATCGTCTTGTTCGAATAACACCGTTATAATGTCGGTTATCTCCTCTACAACTGGCGGCTTGTTTGGGAAACAAGGTAGTAAAAGAGACACAAAAGAAGCGAGAACTGCCACGTCCATCAAAACAGGAGAAATTAATGAATCTTCATCCAGTGGGTCATTCTCTGCAGTCCTGAAACATTGCTAATGACGTCGCAGTGGAGCGAAAGGGAGGATGTTCTTGGTGGAGGTTAGAGACCGACACTTCTGCTGCCTTATTCTATTCTTGTTGTCGTCGATGGAGGTAGACATGTCAGTTTTGCCGTCGTCAGATGTATCACTCCCAAAGTTTCTCTGTCTAAACTATGTATGAGTTGGGAAGATTTTTCTCGGTGGCCGTCTCATGAGCACCGTCCTTTATCCACGGTGGGTCGCCCTTGAGGAACCAACAATGTTTTAGGAGTTGTGTACCGTTATAGTGTTGTTGCAGGACCATGGTTGACCTTCTTTGTTGCATCTGTCTCTGGCGTTAGCAAAATCAAGGCTATGAATTATCGTTCCGGTTATTAGCAGGTCCAACCTGAGTTTGGAACATTAAGGTAGATCATATATTGGATTTTATCCAGAAAACCAAATAATGCATGTGAACTTTATTTAGGCAGTGTATTTATCAATTTATTAACATATGCAAACAGCACATCGATTGTGTGAATTCTTGGTTTATTCATAGTAAAAATATAATAGCGCACTAGTTTCAACGCAGGCGATCGGTGTCACATTGTGTCTCAGGTCCAATATTTTACTCATGAGTAAAGATGTATCTGTAGTGCTTTGCGTAAAGGCTGAATACTGTTTGCCCCCTTCAGAGACAAAGGATGATTATCCATATTACGGGTATTAGACACATTTAGTTTCATTGGTCAGGGAGTGGTTTGCTTTGTAATATCAGAGATCTGGATTGAACATGCCCAATGAACACGTTTGCTAGATATACTGGAGTACAGTTGGTTTGCAGACACTCGTAGATGGTGGTGACTAGTTTGAAATCCAATCATCTTGCAATGGGAAGCCAATGAAGTTGTTTCAGAGATGCTGACATGCCAAGGCCATCTTGTTATAACTCTTGTTGCTATGTGTTTGAAATCCTGATAACTGGATACTTTAAGTTTAAATATAATATATGGACACTTCTTATATTGAATTTCTATAAACATGAGGATTGTGCTTTACTCAGAAAACATAAGATATACCCCTAATACAATATTATAATTAATTTAAAAAGTTTGGTATATCTTATATATTTCCCTGACGCATGCATGCAATGCCTTTTATGAATTATATGCCACAGTCAGGCTCTGTATCCCAGCAGAGTATAAAGTTTATATTCAGGTGTAACGGACAGGGAAAAATTACAACACATGTTCTGGTTCCCATTGCCAATCTTTATGAGTGTTGGGTTAATACATTCGTTCAAACGCTACATGTCGAAAATCAATATTTCTGCATGTAGTGTACTGCCCTGAGCTGATAACACTAGGGCGCTTTATGCTTAAGGTTATTTGATACGAGTCAAGGTTTCATAAGATTAATTAATAACACAATCCAGCCTTTCTTCTCTGCCCAGTAGGAAACGAAATCGAGACATGTTGTCGACAACCTCTCTGATATGCAAGAGTCTGATACATATTCAGCACTAAGTATCTCATTTAGGCCTTCAGGGAGTGATGGGGGTGTTACTTAGATAGAAAGAGGTTATAACCCGAGTGGGTTTACATATCGACGATATGTAAACACACAAGGGGTAATAACCGCTTTATCATACAATGTCATTCTGAGTTTTATCAAGAAAACCCCTATTTACAACTTCCCTAACTTGCCCCGACGGATATCGAAACATAGCTGTAGGCTTTATCGTGTGGAGAAACCACAACATTGTATGATAAAATATGATCTCAGTAACTCAATGGTTGTCGCCAAAAGAGACACAAATAGGGACCTTTTGCCTCAGTGTGCAGCTTGCATATCCTATTCCATTGTGGTTGAAATGTTGTCCCTGAAGCGTAAAACATCATCTGCCCTCTGAACTACAGTCATCAGGAAACATGATACTTGTCACAAAGCAAGTATGACAAAATCGCAAATATTTTATTCAATCATCAATTAATGATTAGTTTGTTCATAATTATTCACATAATCTGAAACGAATGCTACAAGACTTGCATTAAATATTGTGTCAACATTTTTTAAAACATAAATATCACTTGTGTCGTGCACAATGGAAGTGTCCAAATGGAGATATTGCGACATATTCGTTATAAATTAAAGGTGTCTTTATTAAACATATTTCCTGATATATTTAACATCAATGCACTAAACATATCAGTTGCACAAACATATTATATGTTTTAAATGTCGATCATCATGTTTACATTTATGGCTCCATGCGCTGATGTTTCCTATCGAAGGACACATTATTATCAAACATTGGAATCAATAGACACTTATCGTTTTTGTCAGCTTTGGGCATCATATCGACTATGTTTCCAGTTTGACACCAGTTCCCACAAACACCTTGTCCCACTTGGTATCCAACTGTAGCATGACTCAAGTGAAGCAATTTTCCCAAAGGTCCCAACAGCCCGTCAGTCTGACAGCTTCCAGTATTAGCTCTAATCCCAACCCTAATGCTAACCTAATCCCTACCCAAAAGTACTTGGGCCATCTTAGTAAAAGAATATATTGATCGTGGGACCAATGGGAAGATTGAACACTATTTTTGTCAATCTCTTTCAGCGGCAGTTATTGGTCGTTGGACTAATGGCTGTCGAACTATTGGAAGGATTGAACAATATATTGGTCATTGGACAAGTGGCTGTCAGGCTGTTAGGAAGACACCTGCCGAAGTGATGTTAATGTCTAAGTCTTGAGCAAAACGGCTGGAACGATCGGCGTAATTTGTCCCCCATCTTACTGCCTACGCTGAACATATGAATATTTTCTGAAAACACTGACTGTTTGCCCCCTCCAGGAAATTGAAAACCATTGTACACTAGAGCAGGGGGAACAAAATCAGACTAATCATAACTATTTGTGTATAGCTTGTTCGACTGCATACCCAAGTATGTGCTGAAGGGTTCGGTGTTGAAAAATATAATTAAAACTGAGTCATCACTGTTTTTCACTGCGTGAAACTGAAAAAATATATTTATTTCATTCTTTGACCAAGCGTGTAATGTATTCATGTTGTCCCTCGTTAGTCGACAAATTGACTGAAGAACACATCAGACGTGGAATTCTCTGATTTCAGTTAAATGTCATGCTTGGATTTGAATGTGGAATAGAGAAAACACCGTGTGAATAGAAACGATTGCTTTCAATTTTCGATTAAAATATTTGTCGTAAATTATACAGAGCTCAAAATGATGGTCCTGAATACATAATTGTAAAACAGTGATGTAGTGCTGCCAAAATCAATTTGTTTGAAATGGTTCCATGTAGTCAGTAAGTTTAGCCCTGGCACTTTACCCTCGCATCTCAGCTATGAATTATAACAATTGGAGTGGTCTGCCTTCCATCCAACTGTCTCTGATACGGACTGCCAAAAAATTGGCAGGCTTACGCAATGTGTGAGCATTATGACATAGTTTTCCAAATGGAGGGAAATTCACGTTTATGTAAAGGTTGTGGTCTAGATTTTCCAGTGCTGGTCTGACAATTAAACACACATTAAGGAAAAGAAGAGTTGATAACATAAAGGTGACAAGCTTTGCTTTGATCTGTTTTTTTTGTCAACTTTCTATTTATTTTCTTCCTGTCAAGAGAATCTCGTTGTGTAATCTATTAGCCATCTGAAGTAAAGCCAAAGCCATTTGTTACTGGGGTTTATCTCATGACAACAAAAATGTCTACATAAAATAAATTATGCATTTGATGCCCTGAAGGACTTGACCAATGTATCTGCATGAGATGATGAGACAGCTTCACGACGTGTCTGCAGGTTTCTTCATTCAATACCTTCATATGAAACTCTAACCATATATTGTGACCTGTTTTATGTTTATCCTCTAACCACAAGGTGCTGGTTGGATTGACTATATCTTCAAAAATGAGCGTACCCGTGTTGACAATAAATTCTGAAACCAATCGATTCGAAGACCTTTGGTGAAGACGGATGTTTCAAGATCTCTTGGATTATTAACCATGAGGTCATAGAACATTTGACATTATTGACAGAGACGTTTAGATATAGGTGACGTTGCTGTCAATGACGTGAAACAAGATACGGCGTTATCGAGGATACGGTCAGAAACCGTGTAACGTTATTGACAAGGAAATCAGACAGTTCATGACTTCATTGACGTCCCTAGGGACGTCACCAAACATATCAGGCTCTAGTCAGTGAAGTCAAAAAATGAATGAAGTTATTGGCAGCGAAGTTAGTGAACATATAAGGTTATTGACATCGAAGCGTTCAGATACATGGGACAGATTGTGACGCCTTAGATGTGGTGGCCATGATGGCGCCTTATCACAGGTAGCCGTAGGTTAGTTTGTATAACTGTCACAGACTTGAGTGGTAAACCATTGTTGGGATTCACTGAACGGCAAAAGTCAAGTGATGCTTTTAACAGATTTATTTGATTCACAAGACTTTGGTTTTTGTTTGTTACCTATTTTTGTTATCAAAATTATGTATGTTTGTCATCTATAAACTGTCAAATTGGGAAAACTGTATGTATTGCGTTTTCACGATAATAGACAATAGACAATAGACAATACTTTATTACCCTCTTGGGGAATTTGTTTTGTACAGAGAGGCACGCTGGATAAACATATAAGACACATGTAAAAGCAAATAAGACAATGGAACAATACAAATAAAAAGTATGATGGACAATTTGTGCAAGGACGGATAACAGACGTTTGGTTAAAATTTTTAACCGCTGGCAACCTTTCTTAGGCAAACCCAATAAACTGCTAATACCTAATTCAACACCAAAGCAATGCACAATACATCGATGATGACACCTTAGATATACACAACTGCTGGTGAATAATACTTTAAATACTACCAACTCATGGACAGGGTTCACCGTCTCAATCCGCCTGTCACTCATAATTGTTTTCTCCACTACAGCAATCATTTCAGGATTAATCACATCAAAGGGTCTTCCTGATCGTCGGGCATCTCCAAGGGATTCTCGATCACATCCAATTCCCTATTCCAGCGAATCATTGTTGTATAATGAGAGGCATCTGTACCCATTACGTTTTGCATCCGTTCATGCATTTCTTAATTACAGCCCTTTGCTCCAACTTGCTCAAATCCGTGTCAGATTTACCACCACCTTGCTGTCTGTAGGCCTATACGTCAAGTGAATTTTAATGCTAAAATTTGAACCACAGATGAATATCCGAATGCAAACCTCTTTGAACTCCCGTCGTATTCTGCAGACATTGAGATCACCTTGTAATAATGAGGGTTCTGGACCGACTGTTTCAGAACACGCCGTGAGAACTGGAGACTTCTACCTTGGTTCTGGCGACAGAACGACGCCGGCGACTGGGTTTACTTACAACATCAGCATGGGGGTGTGGACATTCCTCTACCTGTCTCCACCTGATGACGTCACGGGGGCGTGGATCCCCGTGGCAGAGATACGTCAAGCGGGGTTAGCTGGAGGTGAGAAAACAACGTTTAGCATACACGTTTTCATCTGTGTTTGTACTTGTGTGCTTTATTGTACCTATAGTTATAATATCAAATTTTCTTGGTTTAAAACCTGTATAGGAAGGTTTACGACGATTTAACCTTTCTCTTACTGCTTTGGACGATGTCTTAAAATATACAGCACACTTTCAAGAAGTTGTGTATTTTCAAAAATCTCACATTTCTAATAAAGTAAAATGCCATACTATTAGGGAAGATATTGCGTTGCAACGGACACTGAGGGAAATAATTATATGTAAAAACGTTGGCTCGTTCGATCGTCTCCTTGTAAATCGTCGATCTCGTTCATGTAAGACATTCTCCTTTTCTTGAAAATCATCGACCCACTTCACGGGGTCTCATTTATAAAACGTTTAAGAGTTACAATTTACTCTTACCTCTGTATCAAAATCAAAAACTTTTCAAGGTTTGCTCAAAATTTCATACTTTTTTAAAACTCCACCTGTGTTGAAAAGTTTGTTACAAATGGTGTTCTCATGTATCCCTTTTATGGACTGCTGGGAAGGACTTCAAATTTAAGAAAAATTCTTAGAAGTTTTATAAATATGGCCCAAAGTTTTTCTCGCTCATTCATGTTACTGGTTCTGTTGAGCAGCTACAAGCATGTCAACAAGCAGCTACACCAACGTGACCCTTGGCATCAAAGATGTCAGCGTGTTTAATCCGCCACCTCAGTGCCAACAAATGCCCCTTCTCTGGTCAAAGAACAAGGTATTCCAGGAGTTAAACAGAGTCATATAAAAGTACAAAGTTAATACTATTAATTTCCAAAGATTTATTTAAACTCTTCCCTCTCTGTGTCTACACAGAAAACGTCATTGTAAGCATAAAAGTTTAGGAAATAGATAAGTCACGCACATTTATTATAAGTACATGAACGATTGTTGCTCACATGTACTTACTTGTATTTGCAAAATAATACCTTAACAAAAACATTTGCAGAAATATACTAACGTGCAAAAGAAAAGATATCAAATAATTTCAGTTATTTTCCCTTATGTCTTTATGTTAATAGTTCATCAAGAAGACGATTGGATTTCAATAAGTGTGATTTGATTGACATCATGTCATTGATAAAACTTCCTAATCTTGAAGGGATAGCTCTTGTATATCCAACGTATGTATGAACTTACTCAGTAGTCTCTCAAAATCTTGATATCGTTTCTTTTGCACGTCAGTATAGAATCTTGTGGTGTCTATATTTCTCTCCTTTTCGTTCTCCCCTTTCTTCGTCTCTGTATCTGTTTAGCTGTATTTCTTTCTCTCTTTCTATTTGTGTCAAGTATACCTCTAAGTCTGGTACAGTCGTGCCCCGCTTATACGGACACTTCCGTGTTTTCAAAATGTGTCCGAATAAACGAATTTCCGGATGTCTGA
>JAUELE010223495.1:0-12682 GCA_031471655.1 Diodora aspera | reverse complement strand
AAACCTTGAACACATGACAGTGATAGAACTCATTCAAAACCTTGAACACATGACAGTGATAGAACTCATTCAAAACCTTGAACACATGACAGTGATAGAACTCATTCAAAACCATTCACAAAGTGTTTGTGTATCGGATTACCTTTCTTTCAGGCTAAACACTATACGACAAATCACATCATGATGACAATGGGATCTGACTTTATGTATTCTAATGCGCATACCTGGTATCTGAATTTAGACAAACTCGTGAAATATGTCAACAATCGGGCAAGTGTATTTTATCTTCTCCACTATAAATGCATTACTTTTATCTTGTGATAATTTTATCATATTTTTTCTTTTCAATTGGAAGAAGTGAATGTACACTTCAGTATATCACTTTTACTTTGCACATGTTCAAAGAATAATCTACTTATGGTTATAGACTTCTTGACTGTTTTCGTTTTGATGCAGGTCCTTACACCGTTTCTAAACATTTGACTGTACAAGGCATTCAAGGAATTATCTGATCATTCATAATAAAATGACAAGATCGGTCTTGTTGACTCGCAATACTGTGAAGGATTTAACATTATCCCCAGCTTTACTGATATGTGAATTAGCAATAACATATTTCTTTCCTGTTTAGCAACTGACAACAAACGTGAACGTGCTCTATTCCACTCCCTCATGTTACACATACCATGTCAACAAAGCTCAGAAAACTTACACCACGAAAGAAGACGACTTCTTCCCCTATGCCATAAAACCACACGGGTTTCTGACTGGGTTCTTCACAAGTCGTCCTGCTTTAAAGGGTTTTATTCGAGACTCCAATGCCTGGCTGCAGGTAATGTTCCTGGATCGTCAATCATGTTAACGTATTACTGTGTAGCCATGTAAAACCAGTGTCTATCTTTATTGTTGTCAGGCAACCATCACAAACGAACAGGATTTCCTCATACAGGGTATTTTTGGTCGGGGTTGTATCGCAGTTTGCTCGTCAACTTTGACTGATTGCAAATCAATTGCTCATAAAATGATGATCAATTTGCACCAAATGGTAATCATGTTCGCCTGGAGGTGCAAAACTGGGAATCAAAATTTCAAAACACAAAATACATGTACCCTGTCCGATAAGTGCGTCCTGTACAATAATTATGCCATCAAAGTAGTTCTGAGACAAATAACCTACAATCAATGCTTTACAAAAATGACCCTTCAAAATATTTCTATACTACAAGGATAATTTGTCAGTAATAAGTGTAACCTGTAAATAATCCTTATTCTATATCCCGAATTCATTGGAGAAAGTGAAGACATTCATTCATTTATTTTTATCCCAGTTCTGTATTATCCTGTTCAACCGTCATCCTTTCTCTCTAGGGTACACGGCAGTTGCACGTACTGTCCAATCTTCAAGATTCTGATGATAGCTTCAGTAAGATATTCCAACTTGGTAAGTAACTGTTAATAATCAGCCATCGATTATATAACACAGTTTCATTGGTAATGGAATCCAATTTTGTATTTCGAAGAATATGTTTGCGTTTAAATTGTCTTGTTGAAAAATATTTCTTTTGTACTGTTGTAACTATGATCTTGTTTTCAGAAGAAGCAATGGGCATTGCACAACATCATGATGCAATAACGTAAGTTAAAGATGTAAACAGTTCAGAGTAACTTTATGAAATACATTTAACAAAAAGTAAATAACCTTTCGAATAACAAACTCTTTGCTAAGAGAGAGAGAGAGAGAGAGAGAGAGCGCGCGCGCGAGAGAGAGATTCTTTATTTCCTCCAGAATATTCCGAAGATTACAAAACATCAATGTTAACATTAATCAGGAACAAATCTTACATACATGTAGGTTTCGATAACAAGGTTGTCTTAAGAAACGAGAAAAACTGATTTCATTCCAGCAATAAGTTTTCACAATGAAGAATAATATGATTATCAGTCGTAAGCATGTTTGTGATATTTAACCACGTGATAGAACTCTTATACATAACTGAAGGGGATACCTGTAGTTTGGATACAAAAAGAAGATAGTTGCCAAAATATATGAAACGAAGTATTTTCACGCCACAATTGCTCTTCATATTTGTGTACATTACTATTTACAAGGTAAATAACCTTTTGAATAACAAACGAGGTTGTCACTTTCTCTTGTTCTTTGCTATGATGGCACCATGAGTTCTTTCTGGTGAGACCAGATGAGTGTTTCCCAAACGTTTTTAACCGCAACCCTGGACACAGAATGCCTCTGGGCTGAAATGTTTCCAGTGGACAGAAGTTGAATTAGAATCTGTAACTTCTATTTATTTCAATCGTGTTGTCATTCAGGCCCTTCCCACTTTTTTCTGACATTGTAATGCATGTGTGCTATGTTGATAAAACACAAATCATGAACATTTAATGGATTTCTTTCTATCATAATATGTTCAAAATGGCATTAACCCTCCCACATGTCATGCTCAGGTTCGAGATCAGCCCCCCATGCAATTTGTTCCTACGGCGCTGTAATTGCCTCCTTCTCATACGTACCTCTGAGACATCACGTATCGTAAGGTGGAGGATGATCTTGATGACTACAACCTTTGCTCCCTGAAGACATGTAACAGGCATCCCACATCCATTGACGGAGCAATATAATTGTTTTCGGTGGGCGTGATTAAATAAGATATAACTACATTTATTATTTTGAGTTTATTTTACGCCCCAGAGGAACAGAGAAGCAGCCTGTGTCTGATGACTATACCGACAGACTTGCAAGAGCGTGGATTGCGACTGGTGTGAGCGTTTGATTTGTAATATATTATCGATTCATGAATACATTTTTGGAGTTCATAATAACATAATTCTGCTGTGCAAAACGTGCCAGTTCTTTGAGTCATTATAAACGTGTTAATGAAAGTGCAACGGTCATGCCTGATTAAGCGTGTAATGATGGGTAAGGGTGATTTATTATGACCTTCAACTGACTGTTAGCCACATCACATTGGTTTCACGTCATCCGTAAGCCGCCCCAAATGGGATTCGAGTGTACGGACTACTGGACGAGGCAGGATCCCCTGCTTCAGACTTAACAGTTGAAACAACAATTAAGCCACGTCATCAGACCTCCGTGGCGACTTTTACCTCTAAGCTAGGCTGCTATTACTATAATTGCATGTAGGCTCAGTCTCAATGCAAACGCTCGCGAGTGGAGAAATTTAGTCGAACTACTTTCAATAGTCCATAGCGACAATCCCGTATTTCCTATATTATTTACATTTTGAAAAACATTGGTGGATTCAATTTGCGTTAGCAAACAACAATTTTGAGATAGTTTATGTGAAGTTCATGAGACATCGCATTAAATTCCTGGAAACTATTGTTCTTAGTTTTGAAACTGTCGGCTTGTCCGAACGTTTATACGGCGCGATTTGATTGGTAGGGAAATATTCTTCATATGGCAGCCATGCTTTGGGGTCCAAGTGTATTTCACGGTTGCGGAAATGCATGAAGGTGTTGCCATTAGAGACGTAATGCAAATAGTTTACGTATATGGTTCACCTACTCGTGACTTGTTGTGTTTTATCTTGCAGGATGTGATAAATGCTGCGCTAACTCGTCTTCTTCCTCACACGTCGTCACTTCAACCATCGAGCATACACTATGCCGGTCTGTTGAAGCCGTGCTCGATTCCAAGAGATTTGGAAACGGTAAGCTCAAACTTCACCACATATAACGCAAATACCAAGAAATCTTCAGACACATGACCTATTTGGATGTTGTTTATTTAAATTAATTGCTGTTCACGTTGTATCAGATTCAGATTATCCTCTGGAACCCCCTGGCACGTGCAGTTCGACATTACGTGAGGGTGATTGTTTTTGGTTCCAACTGGAACATATTGGGAACAGACAACGAACGTATGCAATTCGACGTATGTACCAAAGTTTCAAGAACAGCTCTAACGTACACTATAAATATGAACGATTAATTCTGTTGCAGCTTAAATTTACAAATACATGTAGATGATAAATTCGAAAGTACACTGTTTGGATTTTTGGACGAATAATAATATTAATATTAGTTTGCTTCTTACTGCTAATGTACATGTAACTCAATTACTTTTATTTACATAAGAAGTTAAAAAATATAATTGGGATATATCTGTGTGGTAGAACTGTAACGTATAATTCGCAGCTACACCAATTGGAACAGAAGGCTGTGGGACATAATATTTTTCATATATACTGATGTCTAAAAGAATTGAATTACGACAGAGGAAACACAAACGTACACGTACATGTATGTTGCAAAAGATCTATTTTGTTTAGCTTAACAAAACCAGATGACAATCTACAACAACAGAGACTTTTGGTGAACAGTGACATAAAGACATGGGTCCGAATGCATGAGCTGGTAGTAAGCCCATAGCGTGGTAGTAAGTGGTAACGTCGGAAGTAATTTATAGTTGAGCTCAACGGGAAGCATGAGCGCCTACTTTCAACGTTCGCTACTACCAGCTCATGCATACGGGCCCTGAGGTTGGAAAAGAGACGGTATAAACAGTTCACCATTCTTGGTTAAACTTAGCAATGTTGTAGATTGGACGAACTATCTGTTTGTCTAATAATGATTGCCACGTTACCTGTATGCCATTAAGTAATGTCACACGTTGATCCCAGGTATTTGGAGGTGTAGGTGAGAGTGACAGAGAAATAATAACACCGGTGTCTCTTCCTCCGCTGGGATTTACTGTTCTCAACGTCAACACGACAACAGGTAAATATAACAGTCATCTGCTCGTCTAGGATTTCCTTCACTACTTGTATGATGGTTATACATTACCTCGGTCTAAAGTTTTCATTGTACGTATTCTATATTCCTCGGAGCAACTATCGAATAACGTGCCTTTGCAGCAAACAGAAACGTTGTCAAATTTCGACTGTTTAATATTTCGACCGGTGTACTTCTAGACTAACTTGCTGGACAAATATTCGCTAACGCTGTGTTCTGCTCGTTATTATTGTCAGAAAATTACTTTTCAAACAATAATAACAAGAAGAACACAGCAGTGGTTAACTTTATTTAAAATAAGCCCCAAATAACCATTTCTAACCATTGGGACTATTTTCAATTCAGAACTGACACCAAACAAAATTTTGCAAATCGTTTTGAAGAATTATATATTTTCAAAATATCCTGTAGTTACCTCCAATTTGTGTGATATTATTTCTTAAACAGACATCACGTAGTTCTCGTAGGAATTTAGTTGTAACTCATCCGCAGATTCATGGCCGAGGATTTACTGGAATGTAGAGAAAGCAAATCGAGGATTGTTCCAATTGTATCCCCAATATGATACTGTTTGTCTGAAACACTTTATATCAGTGTAAATGCGTACATGCATCTCGATTTGTGCCAAATAGGGACATGGTTACCATAAACAGTGTGTCCAAGAGTACATGTGCAAACAACTAAGCTGGTCTTAATTAAAAACAAGCACAGGGGTTGTGTGGGTTTCTAAGTCAGCAATAGTTCGGACTTAGGTAGATCATTACGGTAGGTCCTGTCATACCTAATGCTCAATGTGTCCAAATATTCACAATGTTTAGCTTAAATGATGAATATCTTGTGACCAGTTAGTAGAATAATAGACACTTTATTATCTCAGATCTAATTATCTCAACATTTCACAGTTTCATCAAAAGGAAGAATTACTTCTTGGAAGAAACTGACTGAAGACAAAGTGGTAGGGAACAAGGTGAGACATCTCATTTTCCGTCGAATCACATTATTCTACACTACTATAATCAGGCGCTGTATTGTATGTTTGTAGTAGCATGTTGTTTATCCCTCCAGTAGTTAGGACAAAAAGCTACGGGTATGGTTTCAGTCAATGGCTTAAAGTTATTTAACAAAATTGTATTGAATGCAGAAATACGCTTATACAGCCTATATTTGACATATTTGAAGATACAAGTTGTTTAAATGAAGTTATTACGAACACAGCAGAACCATATTGACCATCCCTGTTTGTAGAAGTATCTGACCGCTCTAGAAGTGTTCGGAAAATGCTCACGTTTAGCCTTTCGGGTCAAAAGAGCTGCTACCGTTAACACAATTAATTATCAGTATTTGCGTCTTGGCAGAGAGTCGGTCTACTGTTTGACGGCACGACAGGTCGACTGAAGCGGATGTACAATCATGACAAAAACCTCAATGTTTCGCTGCAACAAGAGTTTCAATATTACCTGGCCTACCAAGGTGACAACCATGATGACAATCATCAGTCATCAGGGGCATACATCTTCAGACCTAACACATCAACAACACAGAGGTTCCCCAGCCAACAGTTCCACACCAGCTACAGGGAGGGTCAGGTTGTGCAGGAGGTTCTGCAGGTGTTCAGTCCATGGGTCTCCCAGGTGATCAGGATCTACGAGGAACAGGCTTACATTGAGGTGGAGTGGACTGTTGGGCCTATCCCAATTGGGTGAATAGTATATGTTTTTTGTTTCATCTTTTTTTAATAGTGAACGAATTGATTCAGGAATGAACGGCTATAACGAAAGCGCCATATGTGCAGAAATAAATAAAATACGATTGTTGACAGCAGTCAAAAAGGATGGAATTATATTTGTCAGACGGAAGGGTTTTCAGACTTAACATATTCAGTACACCTTCATCTTTCCACTACGTAGCAGGCCCGGGTCCGGGGGGAAGGGTGCACTGGGGCACGTGCTCCCCTTTAGATCACCTTTTAATTTGTTTTGCTATGCTAGCACCAAATCAGCACTCAACATATTATGAAAACTAATGAAATGGACTGAAATTGCACAATTTTTATTTTACACCATTTTCCGGGGAACAAGTCCCTGGGCTTCTCTAAAACATAATACCCCCCCACCACCAGTTATTAAAATCAGGATCAGAATGAATGCAATGAACACTGACTTAATACGCTTGGAAACCAGCATCTGGATCCATTCGTCTCACTTCTACGCCAGTTTAGACAAGTTTGAGTTGAATGTATTTCCAATATTGTGTCGTAAAATCTTGAACTTAGATGCAGTTTAAGGCATATATCTACACCTTTTAAAACCATGAACTCTATATGCGTCATTGAGCAGAATGTCAGGATATAGGGCGCTATATAATTTCATTATTTACCTTTACCTTTACTTTTCTGTTACAACAGGGACGGACAAGGAAAGGAAGTAATTAATCTGTTCACAACTGACCTCCATAACGAACAGCAGTTCTTCACAGACGCCAACGGTCGTGAAATCCTCAGCCGCAAGTAGGGATCTTTTACATCTTCTAGGATAAATCCAAACACAGCCTAAGTTTGCTTGCAATGCGTTACTGATTGATCTTGGTGCTCGTTCTGTTGTTACTACATCATTAACGTTTATGTCGATAATGATTGAATGCCACTGAAGCAGATGGTTACTTGTCAGGGCTGATTTAGACATACATGTAGGGGTCCATTTAACTACAACGCCAAAGAGAACTCACTCATTGTGGGATTCGCGTGTTTAACTAAGACAAATGATTTTTAACAAGCTTGTAGATCAATCTGATACACTAATGTCTTCTGTGATATTTTAATGCACAAAACACATGTAAGGATAGTTTTACGATACACATGTATATAAAACATTAATTATCCTTATTTGTTGTATATATTGATGTGTACTATTACACCCTATGCAACCAGGGAAATACTGTGTTTGTAGTCTTTAATAAGTCTATATAGATAAATACGTGGCATTATCAGTCAAATGTGATTTCTTCTGTAACGTAGGTTGAACCACAGAGACACGTGGAAGTTTAACCAGACTGAACCAGTGGCTGGGAACTACTTTCCTGTCAACACAAGAATGTATATCCAGGTCAGGCCCAGATTCAGGGGGTGGGAAGGAGGCACTGCCCCCCCCCCCCCCTCTATCTTAACTCGCGCTTTTAACTTTTCTTTTTGTTATGTGGTCACCAAATCAACCCTATAATTTGAAGAAAACTTGTGAAATGTGCTGAGATTGCACCAATTTGCATGTTGACTTTTCAACATTTTCGGACAGTATAACCCCTAGGAAATGAAAGCATTCATGAACTATATTTGCTCCAACTCCCCAGCCCCGCCGCGCTTTACACAAATCCTGGATCCGCCCCTGCAGGTAGGTCTGATGTCACGGAACAGGAAGTTCATCTTTTATTTCCTAACATGAAGTTCAATTTATGACAACGTGACCGGCCACTGACTCCTTCCTATTTATAGTCACTTTTATTGCCGGTGCTATTGCCGAGGCTGTGGGAAGCTATAAATGCTGAACAGAACGATGGTAACGCTGCATCATGATTATATGGGCCCGTATGCCATGAGCTGGTAGTAAGTCCGTAGCGCGGAAGTAAGTGGCAACGTCGGAAGTAATTTATGGTTGAGCTCTACGGGATGCACGAGTGCCTACTTTTGACGTTCGCTACTACCAGCTCATGCATACGCAGTACAGGCCCTGAACGCGAAGCAACTGTCAAGTCATGGCCCGGGTATGTTCCAACTTTGCTATTAACGTGCTGTACCCAAAGGAAAATATGTAGTGAATACAACAAAATATGTATTGGTGAATACTAGTATGATAGTATCATAGGTTAGCGTCATACTGGGTTCGAGTCTGTGAAAGCAGGTATTTTGTAGCTATTGAGTTTCATGAACAAATACTATCAATAGATACATGGTAATTCAACGATGCTCAATCCAGAATGAAAATCCATATACGCTGTCACTAAGTTGACACAGCTAAATCTAAAGAGGCTTAACAAGTGATAAACCAAGGTTGACATTCAGTTATCGTAAACTTAAGTTTCATCTCTGTTAGGCTGACACCTATATGTTACAAAACGAGTGTAATGGACGCATAATAACTCGCAAAGCTTATATTCGAATCTATCCATTATAAATATGGGTAATTTCTTTTTTTTTCAATCTTCGTTGCTTATTCTGATTGGTTCGTGGGGTTTGGATAAGTAAAATATCGGATAATTAAAAACAAATCCGTGGTCCCTTGAAATTCTACTTATCCGGATCCCACTGTACTACTCAAAAGAATTCAAGGTCCAAACCTGATAATAATCACAACCTGATATAATTGATTCTTCTTTTTGAATGTTTACGGAAACTAGCCATATGAGCATATGTTTGGAAAGTGAATTTACAGATAACATTGTTACTACCGAAAATGTACCAATTACCTCAGTGGTCAGCTGGAAATTTGCTGCTGAAGCTGATTGCATTTCAAGAAAATTTGCATCACTTGAAACGTTGCTCCAAACCTTAAATTTATGACGTTCGGTATATGCAGCATTTGCACGTGTTGTTCATGAGTGTCACTTTAAACATACACACATTGGCATGCAACATGTGTACTAACATGTTATCATGTGGATTGCGGATGCACTGCATAGAAATAGGTTTGACCCTAAGCTTCTTTTGAGTAGTTTAATTCAGTTCCTGGTTCCCAAAATTGTTTTCAGGGCAATCAAGGACCTTTTCATGAGGTAAAACCGAAGCATATCATTGTGTATTACACCTTCTGTACGCCGTTGTACAATTTCGGGGAAGTATGTCTCTCCCTGTCACTAAACGTATGCAGACGTTACAAAAATTGTTCACTTGTTAAAGATTGTCCGACAATGGTTTGTTTGCAGGACGAGGAAAAGAATATCCAATTCACTGTCCTGACAGATCGATCTGAAGGAGGAAGTAGCCTTCGTGAGGGTGAACTAGAACTCATGGTAAACACACTGTAACACGAGATAGTGTAATCAGTGCAAAGTTCCTTGTTCATTCATTCTCAATCCGTTAATATTCGCTAATTCTAACTCTTGTCTATTCATTCGTTTGTTCATTCATGCATTCATTGACATATATTTATGTTTATATGTTTTTAAATACATATATATGTTTGTCTGTATTATCTTGCAGTTGTATGTTGAAGTGATATGACAAACAGAACAGAGTGTCTTATGGAAAACACCTCTTTAATTTACATGAGTGCTATCTTTCGGTGTTGTTTCTAACACTGTTTTCAAGCATAACTGAACGTACAAGGATGGGAGTTTATATATAGACCTGTTCTGTATGTATATACGTATGTATGTATGTGTGTGTATGTACTAGGTTTCAAGCTGTTACTTGTTATTGTACTTTTTGTACGGATTATTATCTTGTCACCTTCTACATGTCACTCAAAGATATAATGTATGTACGAGTATGTAGCCTATATGTGTGATAATTTTCCCTGTCTTTATTATATATTTCTGTTTGAATGCGTGCGTGCATGCACGTGTGTATATGCATGGATGTATGCTGTTCTTAAGCTCAGATGGGTCGAAGTAATGTGCAACCTTCGTCATGGTTATGTTTACTCTCCCTCGGAATGAAAACTATATAACACAAAAAACTAAGGCTTATTTCAACAAAATATCAAAATTTAAAATGGAAAGTTCGCTTTTTTTGGTACTACAAATAATATCTAAATAGAGACGAGTCTGTTGTGAGAACATAGTAAACAATACGACACCTGGTATAAAGACGTTGGGTGATGCTCTTCAAACGTCTATTTCTTCTTTTATATTTAGAGTTTGTACACCGTTTGTCAGCAAACGTTTAACCACTGGTGGAAATATAGAAAATACTCCAATAGCTCCCGTTTAATATCATTTATATGAAACGAGAGACTTGTTTCTGCATCTGACGAGCGAAAGCGAGTCAGATGCAGAAACTCTTCTCGAATTTTATATAAATGATATTTAACGGGAGCTCTTTTAGTATTTATTTCTTACACATCCATTGTAATAAATACATAAACTCAGAAACAGTATACTTTATCCTGCGACAAACCTCTCCTGAGACCTCACGCAAATTCAAATATTCCTCCGGTTAATTATTTATTGTGACGAGAAACCTATATAAATAAATAATTTCGCATTACTAGTTGATTGCATCTCTATATTTTGAAAAGTCTGTGTTCATTGTGATAATAGCGATAGTTATTTCGATAGAGACTTGACATTAGCCATTTTGTTTGTCACGTGAGGTGGCGGTCATGTTATGCAAAGTAGTTCCGGACCCATGGCTATATTAAACTAGTGGAATATTTCGTGAAATATATTACACTGCTGATATCTTCACGGATGTGTAAGAAATATATATACTGACGTTCAAAAGAAACTATACAAATAAAACATATTCAATCTCTTCTCCAACTCCATGTGACTGTCACTGTTCATAAAAAGTCTCTGCTGTCATGGATTTTTATTTGGCTTCACCATGCTAAATCAACGCTTTCAAGTCTGCAGCACAAAACTTAGCCGTACTCTATGACGATACTCTCTGCCTCAGGGTCTGTTCAAGTCTGCAGCACAAAGCTTAGCCTTAATCTATGAGGATTCTCTCTGCCTCAGGGTATTGTCAAGTCTGCATAACAGAGCTTAGACCGTACTCTATGAGGATTCTCTCTGCCTCAGGGTATTGTCAAGTCTGCAGCACAAAGCTTAATCTTACTATATGAGGATTCTCTCTGCCTCAGGGTCTTTTCAAAGTCTGCAGTATAAAATTTAGCCGTACTCTATGACGATACTCTCTGCCTCAGGGTCTTTTCAAGTCTGCAGCACAAAACTTAGCCTTAATCTATGAGGATTCTCTCTGCCTCAGGGTCTTTTCAAGTCTGCAGCACGAAGCCATATGAAACGTACCCCATGATACTGCTCTTTGCTAGGCC
This sequence comes from Diodora aspera, assembly GCA_031471655.1. NCBI lineage: Eukaryota > Metazoa > Mollusca > Gastropoda > Lepetellida > Fissurellidae > Diodora > Diodora aspera. The sequence continues at coordinate 923 of JAUELE010223495.1, read as the reverse complement.
TGAACTTCTAAGATTTTTCTTAAGAAATTTCTTAGAATTGTAAATTTTACTCTTAGATAAAACTTAGTCTTAAGAGTTATTCATAAATTCTAAGAATTTGGCTAGGAGTAACTCTTACTGAAGAATAAATAAAATTGTTTAGAAAATTATTAACCATTGCATCTGTATCCTTTTGTCAATTCGGAGTCATCATATACATTTAAGCACATCTCTTCTTGACCGAAAAACTCTCCATTTTCTCACATTTTCACCTTCAGCAGCCGCCATTTTGGAAAATTCTAAGAATTTTCTTAAATAGTTAGGGGTCCTAACGAGGACTCTTACATTTTGGCAAATTTAAGTATTTTCTTAAGACCTTTTATAAATACGTCTTCGGAAATTCCTGTACTTGAGAGTAACTTTTAATAATTCTAAGAAATGTCTTTGATTTAAGAATTCTTAAGCATTATAAGAAATTTTATAAATACGGTCCCAGGAAGATGAAGCCCACAACGATATCGTGGGCTGAGTGCCGAGAAACGGTTGAGAGAAATGAAAAAAACAGACTTGCAAAATTGATGTGGAAATAAGCGTAATCTATAAAATTATGTTCCAAAAATGTCGAGCCTGGGCTTTAAGGCTTCAGCTGGACTAACATTTAGTCCCAGAAATAAGCGCACAAGTATGTTCCTAATTCCAAACAATAATAAAACCAGAAAAGGAGCCCAGAGACATTCCTAGTTTCTAGAGCTGAGAATTCCTAGACTTGCTAAATATCTAGTCTTGGGCAGGCTCCATTTTCGTTGTATGCTCTAGGATATAGGAGAAAGACTAGGCTTCAGTCTGGCTGCGAGCATTGCTGCATTGCTGCGCAATCTAAACATATTTCTGATAATGTTGTCTGATGATTTATTGATGTTTGTTTGAATAAATACAACATAGGT
>JAUELE010223473.1:0-12683 GCA_031471655.1 Diodora aspera | reverse complement strand
ATCAGCTATGACATAAAGACGTAAGGGAAAATAACTGAAATCATTTGGTATAGTTTCTTTTGCCCGGCAGTGTATATATAAATAAAAATTCCTAAAATCACTGGTTTGATCATTCATGACACTCTGTTACTCGGTGTAATGATGACCCCGTGAAGTTTCATTTATTAGGGAATATACATGTAACAATGTAAGGTTTATAAACAGTAATAAGTCTGGTTTGTTGATTTTCTCTATTTTGGAAATACCGAATATTGACAATCTCTTCCAACAGCTAGCATACATGCATCTCCCGTGTCACACGGACAACTCTGAACAAACGTTTCTGTACGCTTATAATTTCCACTGGAAACAGGGGTGGCGCCAGGAATTCTCCGACGGGGTAGGGAGGGACCAGGTCCCCGACAAGGTATCTGAAATCCCCGACAAATACACAAATTTTCAAATAAAACAATAAAACACACACATTTTCTCCGAAATGTTCCCCGACATTGCGCCATCCCCGACTGGAAAGTGATTAAAAGTATTTTCTTAGCCTGTACCTGATGTACATACAGGTTATATGTTGTGTTCTCAGTAAAATATATGGTTGTTGCAGAGTGAACGTCCTAGACAAGATGTATTTCATCAATCTGTATGTACTATATATACTGATGCGTCCACCTCCACCAAGTCTTCGCTAAATACACTTTCAACGTAATAGTACGATACATACTGACATTTTAATCGAATATAAATGACAATATTTCGTATCGTTTCAACGAAGCTAATACATGTTATTTTTACCTTGTTTCGAAACAACAAATACAATCAACAATCTTGAATGGGCAAACATATTTCAGAGATTTAGATTAACCAAATACCATTCATTATTTCTTCTTTGAATTTCTGGACTGTCGACTGCATGAACGTAGACATGGTGCAATTTAGCTATGTTCAGAGAAAAGGCTTCAGGCACATAACCACTTATGTGTGAGAAAAACACAATGTTGTTTAAAACAAACACATCCATTCCTCCGGGGGTGGTCGGGGAACGTTTGATTGTTCAGGTAATTGAAAGGCACAGGTTCTAGCGATAAATTTCACGTGTCTTTTAATTAAATCCCCACAAGACATAAAGAATATCACATGAAAAGATAACAAATTACATGGCTAAAGATAACCTAATCTCACATACGAATCATCATTAAAAATTCATTGCACGCTTCTACGCATGCGTGGTAAAGCAGCTAAATGTCACCAAATAATTTGACTAAAAAAAGGTAGATGAAAAAAGTTGTTTTTTAAAAATATAAGATTTTAGGTATGCGTGTAATCTGGTAAGTCATAGAAATAAAATTGCTTTGTGTATTTATGAGATCTGACGCATCTTTTCATAATGTGAACAAAAAGATGTGTATATTAAAGTAAGAGGTAAATTAATCGTATTGAGGCTCCACAACCCATGATCGTGTCGAATCTGAGCTGGTTACATTTGCCACACGTAAAAGTACATGCTAATTAACAGACTGAGTGCATATCAATTCTCTACCAGGTACGCGTCAAGGAAATACAAATTAATACCACTCTAAACAATTAAATCGACGTAAACCTATTGCAGAAAATCTTAAACATGACTTACAGTTCTACTCTATATCGACTCGTGGGAGAAAGAAAATCGCGAAAACCGGAGCGACTGCACGAAAACTGGTCCGACTTTTGTCAGATTTGACGCTGGTGACATCTTCGACTGGTACATCGTATTTCGTGGCCTTCTCGAGCAGACGACTTCCGCCCAGGGTCTGAACTCGCTGTGAAGATCATCCTGAATGTTGAAAACAAAGTTTTAACGCCTAAACACTCCATGGACGTGTTCGGAGTTTGAAGAGGAAGATAACTTGATGACACCTTGGTGTCACGTGTGCAGTCACTCCCGGTCCATTCGGAACTTTGCAATGTAATTACTGGCAGCCGTGATTAGGAGGTGGGCCTCATTAGTAAACGTTAGGTCTTTAACAAAATAACTATGACTAACACGAAAAGCCGATTGTCGAATTAATACATGTATAAATCAGTTTGTAATTTCACGGAGATGCAGTAACTGGTTGGTACGAATCATTTGTTAGACATGTAGTGAATTTTGCAGTCACTGTTATGGTCGTTTTATCATGTTACAGACATCCTACATTCAGCTATCAGTCGGTTGAGGCCCAAGTAGGATTCGAACCCTCGACCCGCAATAACTGAGTATTCTGAAGGCCTATGTAAACTACTCAAAAGAAGTTAAGGGTCAAACATGACAGAAACATGAACTGATATAATCTGACATCCTACATTCTGCTACCAGTCGGTTGAGGCCCATGTGGGATTCGAACCTTCGACCTGCAATAACGGAGTATTCTCAAGGCCTACACACTACTCAAAATAAGTTAAGGGTCAAACCTGACAGAAGCATGAACTGATATAATCGATTTTGCTGTTTACAGGATTGTCGGAACTAGCCATATGAGCATATTGTTGAGAAAGGATGTTTTCTTGTAATATTGTAACTACCGAAAAATTACCAATGACCTTAAAGGTCAGGTGAAAATGTAATGCTGAAGTTCATTGAATTTTAGGAAACATTTGCTTCGTGTGAATATAATACTGTTTTCATTATGTTTGACCCTTAACTTATTTTGAGTAGTTTATAACACTGACAAGTTAGAACTTGCTGTAACTAAACATAATTTATTTGGAAAATATGAGATTACGTTACTAAAGGTTTAGTCCCGACCCCTGTAGACGCTACGGTCATGCTGAATTATACTTAACAACCTGTTCAGTGACACTAAACAACCTTAGGTTTAACAAAATCCCTAGTTTCAAACCTTACTGTGACATAATGTACGTAATATAAAACAGATAAAAGATGACGCTGGTATATATAGTTTATCAGCATCAACGTGTTAAGGGAAATGATCAAAGTTGCATCTCAAACAACAAACAAAAGCCATTAATACCTTCCTTCATTTTATAACACAAATCTCTCGCAAATATAACTATGGCATCCTAAATTTGTTGTGGACGATAAACTACCCTTTATCAAGATCAAGTCATACTGTCCTCCATGTTTTTACTTAAGTCAAATATGAACGTACATCTGGTGACGTTATCAGCCTGGTTTTCGGCCTCCATTGCTGTTCTGCAAAGTAGCGAATGCGCCGTTGTAACCCGGAACCAAGTTGTGACGTCATCAGAATGTGTGGCGATGCGAGATCTATTTATAGCCACAGTTCACCCTGAGGATTCCCTTTTATTTATCTCATAAATCTGCGTGAATCGTGGCGTAAAAAAATGGGTAAACAATGTGTGATATAGAACGACTCGAAAATAGAAAATAAATGCTTTTAACAGGACGCAACTTTGATCATGTCCCATTAACCCCTTTGCACTTCTGTAACCTCACTCGTTGCTAATACAGTTGGCGTTTGAAATGACTTGTATAATCTTGAAACGAGACTCGACGTCTTTTCTTATCGTAAGTGTTGTACGGAACAAGAGACGAGTTCTAAACCTATCATCACAATCGTCCATGAAAGAGCATTTTTGTCACTTCGAGGGAAATAGCGAACAAAAATGGAACGGAACTAGTTGCAAATATTTGACGTCATTATGCCAGTTCACAATTCATGCAATCAGAACAAAGCCAAACGGGGTTGGTTAATTCTACTAACATTTGAAATTCAATTATCAGGGGCCCGTTTCACAAAACGATCTTATAAGTTAAGATCGATCGTAAGTCGTCCAGTATTTTCTAAACTACCCGAGTAACATATCGCAAATGGGCATTCAAAATGATCAGCATAACATTATAAGACTGATCGTGTTATTAAATCTTAAATTTGATATACAATAGTGGATTGCTAATCAGTTGAATCAGTGATCTTAAGGATTTACGATTGACTTAGCGTTAAGGTTGCCACAACTTAGAATTGCGTCGAATAAAACAATTCGCGCTATAATGTTATATTGTTCTTGTTTTGATAAATGTGTCGTCAAAGTTTATTGGTCTTAAGAATTGAGGAGCGTCCAGAGTCGCTTTTAGACAGCGCACATACAACGCAGTTAGTTATGTAATACATATTGACCTACATATTAATGTATTTACATACTTGTGACACATGTTTTACAATGACATCGACTGGTCGCTATTTCCTGCTTTCATGGCTAATTTGTGGCGACGAGTTCGGCATGGCCACGAGTTCAGTGTGGCGACGAGTTCAATGTGGTGACGAGTTCGGCATAGCGACGAGTTCAGTGTGGTGACGAGTTCAGTGTGGTGACGAGTTCGGTATAGCGACGAGTTCAGTGTGGCGACGAGTTCAATGTGGTGACGAGTTCGGTATAGCGACGAGTTCAGTGTGGTGACGAGTTCGGTATAGCGACGAGTTCAGTGTGGTGACGAGTTCAGTGTGATGACGAGTTCGGTATAGCGACGAGTTCAGTGTGGCGACGAGTTCAGTGTGGTGACGAGTTCGGCATGGCGACGAGTTCAGTGTGGTGATGATTCAGTGTGGTGATGAGTTCGGTGTGGCCACGAGTTCTGTCTAATCCGTTTGGATAGATAGATAGATAGTTTATTTCTGTATTCAGACCATCGGTCCATGTACATACAAATAGACAAAACAGCATAAAATAATTTAAAAGACAACAAGGCAAATCATTACAAAACAAAACTGGACAATGCGGCGAGCTTGCATATGTACATCAGTCTCAGATAATTAACTTTGTACAGTCTCTGATCTCCTTTTTAAGGCCAATTTTACATAATTTGCACAGTTAATAATAATTTTACTATCATTACAAGATACAAATTTTCAGTATTTAGCTACAGCTGGTAAATTTTCATATGTAGGTATATATTGCTCCCTCAATGTTTTATAAAACGGACATACACACATAAAATGTATCTCATCATCTACAACATTGTTATCACATAACTGAGAGTACGTTTGGACGGAACTCTCGAGAGTGGTATTGGTCACTTCTGTCGTTTACAAGGTTTACAATGCCCCAATTCATTTAAAATGATAACACGCGATGTATCACCTGAAGATGTATATATATTTCTTTGCAGGACACCCTTCCGGAGCGTTCCAGCAAAATCCAGGTATGATCATTTTCAAAGGCTTATAGAAACGTAATGTAAGATTAGCAGAGGTTTGTTTACGGACTACATTCCTTTAGTATTGCCATGCGACATTTGACACAGTTACGAGTGTATTTCTGGAGCGGGTATACTGCATCTGTCATCGTTGAACAGTTAGCGTTAAGAAATGGACCAGTACAAGGTATCTAAAGCACATTAACTGTGTTGTTTCATTTCTCATAATTTCCAACAAGTCACTACCAAGAGTGAATTCAACCTTCTGTGCTCACCTACGTACCATGTCTATGAGGGGTATCACGTGATGATAACCTTTCTGATACATATATGAATATCATATCAGTAGAAGATTCACTGCAAAATTGTGTGTAATTTGTTTTCACATTACCGATCCACGCAGTTCGACCCTTAGAAACGATTTGTCAAAAAGACTCACGGTCGGGCCCCTCCTCCACCTAAAAAATACCTGGAATCATCCCTGAATTTGCAAATGTTTGCTTCATTAAGAACGAATGGAGCGTCGGTCATACTATGGCGGCCACATCATTGATTAAAATTACGGATTCTTGCCTCGTTCAATCTGTTAGTGTATGCACTATTTAATTATATATTACTTCAAGAGACCGCCCCTTCTCCTTTTGATTTCATATAGAATAGCGTACAGTCTAGACTTGCTTAACATGAGCTAGACTGACTCAGGGCTCTATAAAAATCCAGTTTTGGCGCAGCACTGCACCACTCTCTGGGTTGGCTAGTCTCTCTTTATGTATAACGTACTTTGTACCACTCAGCGGTGATCCAAAGTGTGCAATAAATCTCCATACACTGCACACTTTTGAAGGCCCGCACCTTACGCCCTTTGACGTCACTTTAGGGGCGTGGTGCAAATCAGTTACTACATTGTTCTTCGTTGTTTGTCTGGTTATTGCACACTTTCGATGGTTTGATTAACAGCCGTGAGGAAACTCGTGCTTCGCACTCGTTCCCTTCACGGCTGTCAACGAAAGTGTGCAATAACCAGACATACCACTCGGAAACATGTGTAGTAACTTTAACATGTAGGCATAGCTGGACGATTGTTCCAATCAGGAGATGAACCTACTGTGTTTTCGTTGTCCGATTGATGTATCGTAGATTGAACAATGGATTTTGACCAATCAGAAACGGGCAAACGTAAATGTCATGGTAGAATAATAATTATATAAATTTCGTCGCCGATATAGCCTCCTTTCAGGAGGCAAAAGGCGACGTAAAATAAGCTGACTTTTAACTAACTATAATAATTATATAACATGGATTCAGACTGCATTTGTTTCCGTAACAGGCGCACACCATCACATGTCATGGAGTTACCGGCGTAAGTGCATTCATATTAGGCAATACTCGTGTATGCTTTGCACATAATCATGTACGTACGTAAAATATTAATATATGTATGTGTATTCGTTCTACTGATCCCACGCAACAAACGCTCAATATTCAGCAGCTATTTTCCTACTTGCATCTAAGCCTGCCAACGGTGTACTTAAAAGTAACAGGAAAAGGTGACAGGAAAAAAGTAACGGAAAGAAGCAAGAAACAATGTAACACTTGATGAAAAATATTACTTGATAATAGTATGTTTTGATCATAAAAGATTGTTGATGTAGTAGATTGAGCGAATGCTGTTGGAATCGTTTGATAGCAAGTTTGATTTAATTGTTTAGACTGATGAGTGTACAGTTGTACATAAATCATAGGGTTGGCAATGAACTTAAGACATTAGTACATGAGTTGATTCACCATTTAATTTACATATATGAATTACCAAGATAAACTTAAGACCTATCTAGAACATTGTCAAAAATAAACATTAATGTAGTGCTTATAAATGTCAAAGTGATGTGTAGTGCTTGAACATTGTTTACTAAAAATGTTACTTTTTATTCCTGTTACTTTTGTCCTGGTCAAAAGTGTTGATTTTTCAGTTCGTTTTTCCTGTTACTTTTTTCCGAGCACCATGGTGTACACATACTGGCGTAATATTTTACAATGCCATCTTATATGTGATGCACACGTACAGAAAGTAATATCAAACTATGTTTCCACACACGTATGCTAATATGTCACATATATAGCTGTCATCTCGAGATACAAATATGTGCAGTATACTCTGGGACGTTAAGTTGTTTCACGTTTATTTCTTATGTAGTTAAAACTGTTAATGTGTTTCGGCAAAGTACACAGTATCAGACACGGAAACAGAGTTAAAGACACATTACATACTTAACGATTCTACTCAAAAGACGTCAGGCTCCAAACTGGATATAAGCAGAAACTGATGTAACCAAATGTGTTGTTTGAAGGTTTGCAGGAACTAGTCACATGAGCATATTTTAGAAAGGGTGCTTTCGTGCAGCATTGCCACTGTCGAAACATTGCCAATTACCTTAAATGTCAGGTGAATATATAATGCTAAAAGTTATTGAATTTTTAATTTGCTTCCAGTGAAATGTTCCTCAAAATATGAAATTTATCATTATCGGCATATGCAGCATTTGCACATGTTGTTCAGGATTGTCGCTTTGTACATGCACACGCTACTCGTAACATGCGAATTTCTGTTGCTCTGCTTCTTGTTAATATAATATTGACTAGTATATTGACTTTAATTATGCAACGTTTTTCATAATGCCATGAGATTTTAAACTCAACACATGTACGTTTATGTCAGTTTTCTTACAAAATAATCAAAGCTACAGGATGCGTGTGTACATTTAATGCCTACTAACGTAAGATATATGCACGTACGTATTGGACACAAACGTACCCATACATACATAGGCGTTTCAATATGCACATATTGTACATGCACGTACACACATGTATATATCTATCCATGCAAGAATATCTGCATGCGCGCACACATACACACATGCATGCATGAATAGATTCATACATACATACATACAGGCACACATACATACACACATACATACACATAAACACACATACATACTTACATACATAGATACATCCATCCATTCATCCATCCAGCCAGCCAGCCAGCCAGCCAGCCAGCCAGCCAGCCATCCATCCATCCATACATTCATCAATCCATACATACATACATACTCTTCCATACATACACACATACATACACGCATACATACACACATACATGTACATACACACACGACTACTAATCTATATGATACTACATTGCATGATACCATGTATGCTTGCAAACAATTATACCATTATAAAACTCATGTTTATTGTTTTTCAAATGAATCAGATTTCCAGTCACAACAGCCACGTTTTCCACTTCGAACAGGACCTCCTCATCAGCCACCACATCCGGGACATTCGCCACCTCCACATCTTGGACATTCTCAGCCTCCAGCACCGTCGGGCGTTCATCCTCCCCCAACCCCAAGACATGGCCCTCCAGCCCCGACTCCCCGACACCTTCCTCCTCACCCGACCCCAAGACGTCTCCCACCATCCCATTTCAACCCTCATGGACCTCCCCCACGCCCTGGCACCTACACTGGTAAGCGTTGTTTACTTGAGCTTACAATATTGTTATACTTCGCTGCATCGTTATAAGTATGGTGTAGGCTACATAAAGTAGTTTATTCTTTTCGTTACTGATTATCCCATGCAGGTTTATAATGCATGTAGTATTGCATCTGAAACTGCGTAATCAAATTCTAACAAATATGTATACCAGTGAAACAAAATGAGGCCTAGGGATCACATATTGCATCAAGCGAATGATAATGACTGACCTCAAACGCACAGACGATGCTAGACCTTTGTCAAGACCCTGATTCAACATCTTACTCTACAATAGCCATCTCTGCTTACCCCTGCATAGCTGGGAAAGGCAATATAGTCCCAGCAATAATAAGCTGCCTCTGATTTTACATATAGTTAACATGTGTAAAGCACAAGGGTCTGAAACGATGCCAGCAGGTTGGCAGGGCCTGTGGCGGTCACACGTTCCATTGATGCGCCAGTGGCTCTGTCTAATTTATATGCATACTAAGTGTGATTAAGGTCCAGGCGATAAAGGTAATTTGATACGCTGTTCAGTGATCCTTTAAATGTTCTTGAGTACCTGGGTTAAATACATTTGAATTCTTATAATTTCTGATATGACATTAAGGTACATGTACTTCTAGCATACGGGACTTCCCACGCGTTATCTCTTCTATTTTCCACCAACATATTGGACATGAATTGGCGGATGAAGCTCTGAGACCCTGTGGCCGGATGTCCGCTCACTACTACATTACCTACGAGAACAAAATGGAGAATCTTTATGAAATACATGTATTATCAAATAAATGAGTTAATTATCACAAACCGTTGATGGTCAAACAAGTCATTTGCAACTACCTATATATAGTTGGCAACACTATTTCTTCATACATTATATTCATGAATGTCATGGAGGCAGAGTTGTTATGTATTGCAAGTAGTCCACGATGACAGAGTTACCTCCCTTGCAATAAGTGTTGTCAAATCATGTAAGAGATGTTTATAAACCAAGGGCGTATAACTCTCTGAGCTCAGAGTGGTACTTCCGGATAATGATCCTATCGACAATGGACACTCATACCAGTATTACTCAAATAACCATTAGTCATCAATATAATTGGTTAAGAATGAGATGGGAAGCGGAACACTCTCTACCCTTTGCCTTTCATTTCACAGATTTTAAAGTTGTTCCACCAATGGTGGGACCACCACCTGGTATGTGGATAGCAACAGCTTTCTGCACTAATATGTAGCTTTCTTACCACATTTTCCCATTGACATTATTACATTCCGTTATATTGCATCGTATTGTAGATTATATTAACGTATTGCGACCTGCAACACATTATAATCACGGGATGGGTCAGTTGCTTAACGGTTCTGTGTCAGTGTAGCAGCCTTGATGTTCACTTGACTTCTTAATTTGTCAAACACAAAAGTGTCATTTGAAATATCTCACATTATGCTGTTTTCTTTTCGCATTAACTTTGAAGCAGTGTGCTAAATCAGTTAGAGAAAATGAAGAATATATTTTTTTTAATCAAACCTATGTTAATTACCCTTTCATTTTTAATTCTTCATTAGATCTACTAATCACTGATGCTAACTAACTATCCATTTAGTGCACAAGGTAATTATCTCCAGTTGTATGGTAAAGATGTCCCACAAAAGGTCCACTTTGTAGTTAGGTTCCATGTAAATACAATATACTATGTAGTACATGTAGTATATTAATCAACTCTTCTTGTAATCGTTGCTTTTGATCCACCAATACATTTGCTTATATTACATTGTATGAGATACTATTCCTGTTTTCCGTCCATTGCTCTTCCGTAGTCAAACTGATAGTTGAGTGTTATCTCCCACGTATGCTTTGCAGGGGCGGATCCGGGATTTTTGAAAGGGCGGGTCCAACTTGAAAGGGAGGGGGTCCAACATGCAAAATTTCAGTCTCATTTCGGGGTTTCGTGACTCTTTACTAGACAGTTTTTCGGAAAGGGCAACCCTTGGACTCCCTCACTCCCCGGATCCGCCAGTGGTTGTAGTATTCGCGTAGCTGCCGTAATGCTTCAGAATTTTTCAAATACTTTCCTAACCACTGCTTTATTTAACATAACAAGAAAAACAATTAAGTTACAAATGTAATTTTTAATTTTTTCATCATATTTTTTAATGTAATCACACATTTGACCTACTTGCTAGTTTACGTAATTTGAATAATTTGTTTTAATTAATAATATTTATTGCAATACTACTCAATGAATTCTTGGATTTGATATTTTTAAAGAATTTTAATTGTCTCAAACTTAAAAGTAAGATCACAGATGAGAAACTTGAATTAAGTAAAAGTGACACCTTCGTCTGTCGCGAAGACAAATAATTCGTAGTTGAGACTGAAACGTACTCATGCAACCCACGAACATTTAGCAAGCATACTGCAATAATTTAGACGTGTTTCATTTGTTATTGTTGTTTATTTTAGCACCCAAGCAAGCTACACCACCAAAACCTAGTGAGTCAATTAATGTAGAATAGCATAGAGTAGTCTTACTAGTTCTTAGTAGTCTTCAAAGAAATATAAAAAAGATTTTAGAGTAAGAACATTTACTCATCCCTCTTTTTGTCGTCAACCGCCGCCTGTTTCGAGGGATGGGGGGCCCCCCCCCCCCCCTTCCCGGTTTTCTGACACCCCTACCCCTAGAGCGAGGTCAAAACCAATACGTGATGACTCGGGGGTTATGCCTGCTCAGATCCGGTTTTAAGCCGATTGGACGATTGCACGACAGCGGCCCCGAGCACACGCACATTCTGATGACGTCACATCTTGGTTCCAAGCCACTACTGCGCATTCGCTATATTATTGCAGAACATAGTTGAGGCAGAGAAACAGGCCGATGATGTCACCAGAATGTGCGTGTCTATGTTGACTCCAAACAAAAAGTGGAAGCCAGGTATGACTTGCGCTTGGTAAAGGGTAGCTGATTGTCCACAAGACATTCAGGTTGCCATCGTTATACTATTATTTGCGAAAGGTTTGTGTTACAAAAAGGGCACTCTGAAGGTATTTGTGACTTGTTTATTGTTTGAGATGCAGCTCTGGTCATGACCTTTTAGCAATGAGTGCGTGATGTTATTGAGCGTGTATCAACACAATACTAACATTTATAAGGAGGAGGGTAAGGTGAAGATCGGGGTTGGATTCGAACAAAATTCTATAACAACTGATGATATCCCTACGATCTGAATTTCACTTTCTTCGGACTGTGCCCAAGGTCAAAACGGTCAGGTATGTCACCGTTCCTTTTCATTTGCTGCAGCTAGTCAAGGGAATAACTTCTCTCTTGACATCAGATCCTCACAATTTGTTACCATACTTAAATCCCATCATACAACTCATCTATTTCATCTCGCTCATTATACTTGAAGTGAACAGTCTTTTACTTATATTAATTGTGCGCTTCAAGTATAATGTCAGTGCGGAAATAAGCGCTATATATATAAATGGACTATTATTAGTAGTATCATCATCATCATCATCATTATCATTATTATTATTTAAGTGAAACAAATACAGATTAAAATGAAAAGTATATGTTCCCCAAAATACATTCCACACACACTTTTAAAATTCAGAAAGTTATATACTCATGGTAATAACGGTTGTCACCCAAGATATTATATTAAAACATTTTTGAAGGATAGAAATATTTCTTGTGTCCCAAAATACATGATCCTAGGGGTGACAGCAATTATTACCATGAGTATTACCATGAGTATATATTCACAGTGTGTTTATAAATGCAAAGTTCTGATTGACTATTGACAGCAATGGTCTGTGTTTTCATTCATTGTTAACAACGTGTGTAATTTGGGTTAATAAATTTAAATACTGTTGCTGGAAAAGGTAAGTAGAGCGTTGATATTTGTTCGTTAACCGTATAATTTTTCCGGAGATTGTGTCATTTACATTTTAAAAAATCGTAAATATTGTGTTTTCGACGCCATGTTTGTTGACGTTCCGGTCAAAGAC
>JAUELE010223462.1:0-12683 GCA_031471655.1 Diodora aspera | reverse complement strand
GGGAAAATGATTAGAACATTAATTTTGGCAAAACATAATTTCCCATTTATTTCATAAATTGACTGACTAATCAGTGACTCGAACCCTTGTGATGCCGCCCAGTCACAATTTGTCATGAAGACAGACTGAAAACCTGCATGCTTGATACGTTTTGGTGTAGTCGTCTTTGTGTTGGTCATGCCCCTCAGTCACAAGATGTCATGAAGACAGACTGCAAAGCTGCATGCTTGATACGTTTTGGTGTAGTCGTCTTTGTGTTGTTGATGCCGCCCAGTCACAAGTTGTCACGAAGAATGACTGCCAACCTGCATGCTTGATACGCTTTGGTGTAGTCGTCTTTGTGTTGTTGATACCCCTCAGTCACAAGAAGTCACGAAGACAGACTGCAAAGTTGCATGCTTGATACGTTTTGGTGTAGTCGTCTTTGTGTTGGTCATGCGGCTCAGTAACAAGTTGTCATGAAGACACACTGCAAAGTTGCACGTTTGATAGTTTTAGTGTAGTCGTCCTTGTGTTGATCATGCCGCTCATCAGTAACAAGTTGTCATGAAGACAGGCTGCAACGTTGTATGTTTGATGTAGTCGTCCTTGTGACTGAGTGACAACACTAAAAGAAGGACTACATCAAAACATGTCAAGCATGTCACTTTGCACTCTTTTTCAACTCCTTTCTTTTGCTTTGTTCATTTTTATTGTGTTTTTCATAGTATTTATATTCTAAGTTCATAACTGCCATTTTCATCATGTACATATATCGAATATGTATCAGCTACATGTATATATAATTATTACATTCATATATCGAATAAACAGTAATTTAAATTTGTTACCTGTTTCTTCATTTTCAAAGGTATAAATATAACATCCAATGCTAACACAAGTATACAAAACAAAAGGGTGAACAGAATAATTGAATACAATGCACTGTGTACGAAATGACCACTGCGTGTACGAAATGACCAATCCACTGCATGTACGAAATGACCAATTGTATACGAAACGACCAAATGTGTACGAAACGACCTGTGTACGAAACGACTGTAACCCCTCAATAGACCTGAAATGAAGCGAAAACCATCAAAACTTTTCAGCATTATATTTGACCTTCATAAAAGCACTTGCATGCAGAAATATAGAAGGTGACAAACGTAGAACAGTATCGTCCCATTACTGTGTACGGAGCTAGTTTCAGGACCGAAAGCCTGTTTCTGTTTCATTAAGGATATATCTACAACATCAACAAACATTATTCAGTTAATCAAGTTAACATTATTATGCAATTACTCAAAACCGGAATGAACATACTTAATGCCTGCGTCGCACTGTCCCGAAATTGACACCAGATGGACAGACTATAAAGGAAATGTTCAAATTCGGCTCTAATCGTTAAACCATCGGGCCATTCGTGAGGTCATCTCAAGCCATCGTATGGCCGCCGGTGGAGTTTCCAAGGCTCCGGCAGCAACTTCGTGAGCTGTGGCCAAATCTTTGGCATGCCAAAAACTTGCCGAAGGACCTTGCGAAGGTTAATTTTCGTGTTGAATTCGTGTGTCCATATTGCCCTTCGTAAGGCCATCGTGAGGGTATCTTGTCAAATCGTGTCATCTTCGTCTTAACTTCGTGTGATCATCGGTGCCATCGGCATTTTTCGCCTCACGAAGACAATACGAAGGAAACGAGAAGTTGCCCGTTTGTTTTAGGAATGCAAAACACCTCTACGTGAAGCCCTCGCAATGCCGTCGTGTAGCCATCGTATTATAGTACGATGACATCGAGATGGGATCACGGTGTCGGCGAAGACAGGCGAATTTGGGTAGCTCATGGTAACGTGGACATATAAAAGGCCAGCCCCAGAGCATCTTCCTCAGTCATTCCTGAGCAACTCTACACAGCAGAGGCGTGTGTAACTCCCAAAGCTTCAATCACAATTAATCACAATTCAGTTCCTGCAGAATGGCATAGTTTGATGATGAGACAACCTGGAAAAAGAAGGCAGCAGCACCGCTTCTTTTGATGCACCTTAGAGAACATGATGAGCATGTCTTACAGGCCCAGCACATCCTCGAACAGGTAAAAATTTCTTATTTCACTTTGTCATTATTTTCTTGCTATTTGCCTTTCTAGCATTCGACAATGTACTTATCTTGTTTTGTTTTTTTTATTTTCCAGGGCAGGAGCAAACCGAGGCGAAGGAGGAACCCGAGGTCCATGTGGATCAGGAAATGGCTGTCTGGCAAAAGAAGAGAACGCTATGGCCACTATAGCACTCCACTAAATGAACTGAAGACAGAAGATAAGACGGCCTTCTACAACTACACATGACTTCCCAGAGGCCTCTACGATGAGGTACTGCGAAGGGTAGAAGGCAGAATAGATAAAAGGACACATGGTCCAGAAAGTCTCTCCCTCCTGGTCATAAGCTGTCCATCACTCTACGACACCTGGCCTGTGGTGACAATTATCCAAGCCTGTCGTGTGGGCTGGTAGTGTGTGATGAGCTCTTGAAGATAGGACGGTGCTGTACCAAGTAATGACTTGTAAGTGTACATTAAGGTCTTGTATATGCATCTCAGGTGAACTGGCAGCCAGTGAAGATTCTTCAATACTGGTGTGACGTGGTCTTGTTTCCGCATCCGCGTCACTACTCTCGCCGCCGTATTCTGGACTCTCTGTAGACGATTCATGAGGGATTTGGGCAGTCCACATAGGAGCGCATTTCCATAGTCGAGCCGAGATATAACAACTGAATGCATTAAGGTCTTGCAAGTGTTCATAGAAAGGTATTGTCTGATTGCTCCGATGTTCCTGATTTGGTAGTAGCAAGATTTAGCTATAGCATTGACTTGTTTTTCCATTGTGAGATTTTTGTCAAACTGTACACCAAGGCTTCTCACGGAATCTGTGGAATGGATCATGGTATTGCCAACATTCAATTCCAGATGTTGTGGAGGAACTGATCGTGATCTTGGCTCGAAAATAATAAGCTCCGTCTTGTCTTGATTAAGTTTTAACATGTTTTCTGCTGTCCAGTCAGTGATGTCAGAAAGGCATGCTTCAAGCGTCTCTGTTGATTGTGACCAGCTGTCAAGTGGATGTTTGAGCTTGTAAAGTTGCATGTCATCAGCATATACATGATACGGTATATCTCGACTGCGGCATAGTTCACTGATAGGCTTGGAATAGAGGCAGTACAGAATCGGACCCAAGACAGATCCTTGTGGTACTCCAAACATGAGAGCTTTGTGGTCGGAGAGAGATGAACTCACGGCTACACACTGCATTCTGCCCTGCATGTAGGATATGAACCAGGCAAGAGCTTTATCCGCAACACCATAACTATGCTCAAGGCGGCGAAACAGTATTTCATGATCGATGAGATCAAAGGCTGCTGATTGATCAAGGAGCACCAAGGCTAAAGAGCGCTTGCTGTCAAGAGCCTGAGAAATATCATTGTAGACACGGAGGAGAGCAGTCTCAGTAGAGTGTCCTTTTCTGTAGGCTGATTGGAATTTGTCATATAAGTTATGGCTTTCTAGGTGACGTCGCATTTGGGATGATACCACTTTCTCCAGGATTTTTGATAGGAAGGTCAAGTTTGATACAGGTCTATAGTTTTGCAAATTTTCTTTGTCAAGACCAGGCTTTTTGAGTAGGGGTCTGATGATTGCCAGCTTGAAACATTCCGGTACACTGGATTCTGTCAGCGATTTATTGATGATGGCTGTCAGTAGTGGAAGTACTTCTTCTAAGCATTGCTTCAAGAGGGAAGTAGGCAGTGGATCGAGACCACAGGACTTCGCAGGTGCCTTTAATATGATTTTGCGGACCTCATCCTGTGTGACTGAAGTGAACTCTGATAGACGCTGACCATTGAACAGAATGTCCCCGTTTACCACGGAACTTTCTGAGAAATCTGTTCTTCCAGTGGAGATGCCATCACGTATGCGAGCTACCTTTGCAGTGAAGAAATCACTAAACCTGTCAGCTAATACTTTGTTGGATGAGCTGCTTGGTAGTTCAGTTTTTCTTGACTGCCCCATCAAATTCCTTGTGAGTTGGAAAAGACGCTTTTGATCCTCCCCACAGTCCACGATTTTATTGCAGTAGTAATCCTTTTTGGTTTAAAGGAGGAGTTTACTGATGATCTTGCATTGGTTTTTAAAGAGCTGATGATGTATGACCAATTTGGTCCGACGCCAAAGTCGTTCTGCTTTGCGACGAGCATGTTTCGCTTCTCTCAATTCATTAGTGTACCATGGAGCATGTGGTCTGAGAGTGATGAGTTTGGTCTGAACAGGAGCATGTTTGTCTATCAACATCTTGAAACCATTGTTGTAGGACATGACAAGCTCATCCAGGGTACCTTCAGTCTTTTGAAGTTCAGATGACATTGATACATCGTGTATGAAATCCTTTATATGGATGGATCTGTATCTACGAAAACTGGTTTCCTGTTTGATTGACTGAGGTTTTTCACACAACAGTTTACACTGGACAGCTAGATGGTCACCTGTGAGTTGGCCTTTATTATCTGTAAAACATGGGTCAACAACCGTAGGTGATTCATACAAGATGTACGTAATTAGTACATCAAGGGTGTGACCATGTATGTGAGTTGGGTCGTGGACATGTTGCTCTAAGCCATGGGCTTCCAGTATACCTCTGAACTGATTGGCATCAGCATTCAATGGGTCATCTAGATGAAAAGTCATATCACCGCAAATAATGATTTCATGCGGTAATATAGTCAGCAGATTCTGAGAAAAAAACCCCATTGTTTTCAAACTATTCTGTTTGAACGGTGGAGGTCAATATACTACACACACACTGAAATGTGTATCGCCTGATTTTACAGATCGCTCAATATGCTCAAAATGTGTATACTAGTATTCACTGCAAGTCCAAGTTTGTGTAGTATTGCCACTCCCCCACCTCGTTTGCCAGTGCGAGCTTGATGTACAATGAACAACCAGAAATGTCAACAAAATCCATGTTTTTACAATCAGAAAATTGAATGTTTCTTCCGTCAAAGTTGTTGTGGTAACATATAATATAACCATGCCCAACTGTAGACATATGTCTGGCTTAGAACTTGAGAAAGTTAGGGAAGTCGATCGGAGCTGTGTATGCCTGCTGCTACCTAACGCTTGCCTCTTATACTCTGGAGTATACATACTTATCGTTTCATAGGTTGCTGGGATATTTTTGGAATGCAAAATACCGAGTTGGACCACGTAAAGTAGTTTTAGTGTTCTCGTATCACGCATTAAGCCATGCTCAAAGCATGCTCAAACCACACAAATTTTAAATAAAGAAGAAGGATGTTCTAGAAGACCTGTAGAAACAAGTGAGTTTTGAGTTTAGATTTAAAGGCGATGTATGATTCACAAAGTCTTAGGTTGAGTGGAAGTTCATTCCACAAGGAAGAAGCAGCAGAGTTGAAAGATCTCTTTCCATAGCGAGATGTTCTAGTTTTTGGTTGACAGAGCAACATCTTTTTCCCAGAGCGAAGAGAACATAGTGGAACGTAAACAGACACTAAGTCACAGAGGTATGGAGGAGCGTCACCGGAAAGACATCTATGAGTGAGGCACGGCACTTTAAAGGTTATTCTCTGTTCAACTGGGAGCCAGTGTAACTTATGCAGAACAGGGGTTATATGATCAGATTTCTTCATCAAGCAAACAGTTCTGGCAGCAGTGTTTTGGATTATTATTATTGTATTACTACTCACATGGAAGAAAAGTAGTTCTCATTCAGTAGATCCAGCACAGGCTCCCATTTCCGTCTGTCCGTGGTGAGGTTTGTCAGTTTGAAATGGTAGAAGAGATTCTGCCAAGTGGCATTGGCAATGTGTGTAATGTTCTGGGAGGTTGTGACAAGACTTTTGATGGAGAAGAACAGCGCTGTGAAGTTGGCGTTGTGTCCCATAGTTCCATTATTCAGGTATCTCTCCAGCTGTGTTACTGTGTCTTGCATCTGTGGGCCATACATCTCATTAAATCAGTCTGCTTCAACATCTTAACACTTTATGCTAAGTTTGTTTGATTTCATGAACACAATAAAGTGGGTAATAACATTTCAAGAAATAACATAGTCTTGCAACTTTTATTTGTTCCTCCTCTTTGCTGTTTCAATAATTCATATTTGATGATTATTACATACATTTAAGCAATTAAAGCATCTAAAGCATTGAGATCTCATTCAGAGGCCATTGTGAAATAGAAATTAAACCATAAAAGTGACCCATGCATTATATGGAAGGTTAGTGTTAGGTATTCTATGGTGTGGATCAATTTTGCATCAGTTTATTTTTTTTAATTAGGGGGTGGGGGGGGGGGGGAATATTCTATCTCACACTGGCATTCAATTCTCAAACAAATAGTCTGAATAAAATATTCTGAAACCACTTTAAAATTTTCACTTTAAAATATTCAAAGTAAACTTCAACATTTATTATTAGATTAGATTGTAATTATAAAAATATAGAATTAAGTTTTACTTATATATATCTTGATTCTTTAATTACCACCAAAATAAAATCCTGAAACACCACTCACAATGCCCTTTATTTCTTGCACTCGCATTGATCTGGCCAGATTGTTGATGAGGTCATCGATGTCCCTCGAGCACATGACAGTTCGAAGATCAGTGACGTCCACGTTAAGCTTGCTCACATCGTCCATCACTTGATTACACAGTGTTGCAAATGACAGGTGGGACTCGAAAAATTTCTGTCAAAAGATATTTCCAACATGAAATCAACAGGTTCAGTTATTAAGTAATAAATTCATTCAATTAGTTTCTAAAATCAGGAAATGGTTCCTACTGAAATCCTTCACCTGAAACTTCATACAATACCAGCCTAGTAAATACGGTAAAACTTCTAAAATGTAGAACTTCTAAAATTTCAAAGGTGCTATTTCTGTCAAGATAATCAATTTATTTAACCTCTAAAAATTTGAATTGTTTGCAAAAATCCAAAAAAGAAAATCCGAAAACCGAGGTTTGAAAAATGGTGATTGCTACCTTTCACTGACGTTTTGGGGGCAATTTCACAATTTCAAATTCTAACTTTTTCAAAGATCACTAATTTCCAAAAGTAATTATTTGTTTTCTTTCTAAATTTTAGAAGTTTTACTGTACCAGAATGCAGTCAAGTACATATTCATAAATCTTTGCTCCTTAAATCGATGCAAATTATTTATATAATGTAGTGAATTGTCTTTTAAGATCGGGGTATTTTTATCTTGACTTGGTCACCAGTCATGTGTCTGGGGTAGGGCAGTTGGGGAACATGCCTTGGGTGTCACTTGAGAGGGTGCCACTGAGCAGTTGGAAGTCTTTAAAAAAAATTTAAAGCCTTCTCTTGCTGCAGTCCCCAGCATGTTGTGCCCATGGCAACCACCTATGTTCCCTGTACGAGCTAGCCCTGGATGGGTATCAGATGTTTGAACAGAGACGCAACTTTAGTGCTTACCATCAGTGCTATTTTCAGTAGATACTAGAGCTGGGACAATCCAAGGATAAGCCAATTCGATTCGATTCACGATTTTCAGGTTCCGATTTAATATGATCCAATTTGATTCACATTTCTTTTCTTGCTAAACTGACTTGATGTTTTCTTATGTTCACATATACAATTATAAATCTACTTGCACTATTAAATAACCAAAGATGCGGCAAAGAAATACATTATCTGGACTTCCAAACGAAGGAAGGCCTCCCAGCTGGCACAGTAAGTTTGCTGTGTGATTTATTAATGATAAATAATGACAACATAGTGTTAAAGTAAGAATCATTATTGCATTGATTGACCCTGAAAAGTATCGATTCATACCACTTCAAAATTATAATTGCAATTAATCGAGGAATCGATAAATCATCACAGTTCTAGTAGATACAGCCCTTTTTGTCACTGCAATGGTTTCCAGACTTACTGCCAAGGTCCGTGAGTTGGTGAATTCTGAGAGGACTGTTAGTGTGACATTAGGACCCTTGTTGAAGAGGTCAGTAAGGGCACTCTGTAAGGGCCCAATGTTGTTCACAATTCCAGCTAACGTGTTTTCCAAGACTGAAATGTAAAGATATCAAAGTTAAATACATCACAATATGAATGACAAGGTGCCCCAAATGTCTTAAAAAATATCATTTTCTAGGGGGATCCAGGATCATGTTTCCTCAAAAATCTTAAAAAATCCATATGCCAAATCTTGCAATTTCAGCCCTTTTCACAAGTTTTCATAATAACATCTGATTAAGTGTTAACATATAACAAAAGAAAAAAAATGGGGAATAACTGAAAGTACCAAATAACCTTTATCATTAGGACCATAATTCTAGAAGAAAAAAACAAACAAATAATTTAGACAGAAAATGTAATCACCACATGCCCTTACAACCTGCTGGCATTGTTTGTGCAAACTCTGAATCAACCATGAGCCTAACATTGGCATCCCTTATTGTGATCCCGTATTTTTTTACACTAGTATAGTTTTAAAAAGGGGCAAGCTGATGGGAGACAAATGCCGTCAAAATGAAAGTAACTTGTCTAAGCATGATTCTGCAATATTGCAATTTCTACACTAGATCAACTTTTTGATACCATTAAAAGAGGAACTTACTGCTTGTTTCTTTAAGCAAGATATCTCCCATCTCCAGGAATCGGTTGACAACCATAATGAACGGAGCTGCTCGATTCCAGAATTCTGGTATCTGACGTAACGCAGATTCTAAGTTTTGTAAGTTACTTACAGTTCCTCTATGAAAACAAAAGCATCGTCAGTCAGATAAACAACCATCAGTACAGTACAGACAACATTTAAGTAACTGAAAGATACACTGTAGACACTAAAACGTCATTTAATGAAATTATTGATCTGTCATCGATCCAAAAATATTGAACACAACTTCAAAATAAAAGTGTTCAAACTTACTGTAAAAAAATTCATTCAATCCCTAGCATTTATTGACTCCTTTATGACCCCCAAACCTTTCAACACCCATGGATAGTCCCATGAAGTCCCTCGGGTGTTGATATCACCCACTTTGGAGATCCCTGCTGCAGCAGGTTAAAGCTCATCCTAGAATACCAGGGTATAATTAACTCCTGTCTCCATCCTTCAAATATCCTGGACTCGTTCCTATTCACGACAACAGTTTTGCGAGAATGGAAAGTCCCAAAATGCTAAATATAGACATCCAATAAAATGTCACATAACTGCGTGAGAAGTAACTCTTGATAAAATTAAACACATAACGTCTTTACTCTTACTGTAAGGAGAGACGTGCTACATGATTGGACGCAAGCTTTCGCTATAAAAGCTTTACTGATTGGTCAAACCGCTCGCCTCTAAATGATCGTCGTGAATAGGAGTGAGTCCAGGGTATTTGACCGGTGGATTATACCCTGGATTTCAAGGATGGTTAAAGTTGGATATGTGGCCAAACTCAGTGTTTCCTTTTCAAAATACTACTTATGAAATGATAAATATATATAAAATTATGTACATACCACAAATAATACACAAAAGATATATCATGTTTGTCAGTTTTACATTGTCTTGAATAGCCTCATTTATCTTGGGATTTCCATGCCATAAAATTGAAAAACATACACTCCGAACTTGAAAATACTTGTAAACCTTTGGAAATGATGAACTTGCAAATAAATGCATCAGGCTCATATTCAGAAAGCATTCGGAAATCGATGAAACATTCAGTAACCCTCAGAGAAAGGTCAGAATGAAGCTGGCTATTTAAAAGTACAGAATAAATCCATCTGGATCTACTGGGACTAAGTGAATATGGTGTTATTTAATTAGGCATACACTTTTATAATGTACATATGATTTATGTCATTTATTTCCCACACATAGCACCAGAGCTATTTTAGCGTTCAGGAGCATGTATCAAACTTTAAACACAGTATTCCAAGAAACACTACTCACTCTGTATCCAGAGTCCCATTTGCTATTTGATCATAGATGTTAGTCCAGTCAAGCTGCATGAAGGCTCCCAGAAACATCTTAGTCTCTGGTCCCATATTGGACACCAATGACTCTATTGCATCTGCCATAGTCCGCCCAGTTTCAAGTATCCGTGAAATCACCTCAGATGGAGGTTCCTTCTGTTTCTGCTGAATCAAATCAGATATGTCTGCAGCAATATACACCCCATATTTTACCACATACCAGATGGTATTATTTGAGCTCTTTTCTTCTATGACTGGATCCAGTATTTCTACAAGTGTCACAAACCTATAAAGACACAAAAATTAGATGATTAATAATTAATGATGACTAAATATTTAAAGGTTAAACAATTTAACAATTTCAAAATTTTCTGACTGTGTTTCTGATGGAGATGGTAATTTCTGCAACATAGCTACCAATTAAACATGTTCAGTTGAAGAAGTTATGGAATGCTACAATGGGCCTGACAATGCCAAACATGGGCAATCTCTCACTTGGACAATCTATCTCTCATCTCCATAGTGACCATGGAATCTTTTTTGAACAGGGTATTATCCACTATTACTCTGGTTACATTTTAACTTCTGGGTTTAGGGTTGGTCAAAATTTACTCAGGGTACTATTAGGTTGTAGCCCATTCATGAAATATGCCATCAACATCTGTGATATAGTGTCATTGACAAGAAGCTACTTGAAATATGCCATCAACATCTGTGATATAGTGTCATTGACAAGAAGCTACTTGAAATATGGATGGAAAGAGATGTGAAAGCATGCAGCAGATCTTCACTTTACTCGCCTTTACTACAGACATGAAGTTGCTGGGGATCAAAACAAGAAGCTACTTGAAATATGGATGGAAAGAGATGTGAAAGCAACAGATCTTCGCTTCACTTGCCTTTTCTACAGACATGAAGTTGCTTGGGCTTAGCAGTGACAGACTCACATCTTAGAACCCCCGATTTGAGGGAATCATAACATAGACACAGTGGAATGAGTAGAGCAGCAGCGTACTGCCCTAAAGGGATTAACTATTAAAAGGGATGAGAACATACGGGGACATATCGAAGTATTTCTGGTCCTTCAGCTTGCTGATTAAACCTGGCAACAAGCGAATCAGATCTGGAAGCTTCTTCAGACTGGTTAGTGATGCAAGTGTCTTCGCCAGTGATGGAGATTTCAATGCCAAGTCCACCATATCAGCAATGTTATTAAATACTCGAGCTGGAATGTCTTGTTGATCTAATACCTCCTTCAGTTTCGCAAACTTTCCAATCTGCAATTAAATTAAAAATTAATAATATAAAAGACACTCGATTATTTTATACAAGAAACAAATCCAGAAACATATTCTTGCTGGTCACATTAATTTTAGTGGATGGCATGACGATTCTGTGATTCTGCGATAACTGCAATTCAAACATAAAGCTATTTCGTCTCTATGACTGTTATATTGCCGGAGTTACTTACAAAAATGGGACAGCAGGCCATGGCCCCAAATTATGGTCTTCTTCAGAGCAAGGCTGTAGCCAGGGGAGGCTTGGCCCCCTGTGCTCCCTTCTCCAATGAAATGGGAGAATACAATGTACATGTAATTGTTCAAATTAATTAATCTCGGACCCACAAAATGTAACCCTGCCCAACTCCCCCCCCCAACCCGCGAAAAATGCCAGTACCTAGCTACACCACTGTTACAGAGTCAAGATCACTCTGTCTGATCTTGTTTATTTCTATTTTGAAGATGTGGCAAGTCTATAGGAATTACAAGTTTAAGGATAGATAATATTCGGTGAACGTTTAAGAGCAAGTGTCTATGTTTCAGACATAGGGAATTATATATTGCTGTGTACATAACTGCCTAGGGTCAAGTCACTCAAAAAGACAAGAAAAAGTGATATACGTACAGTTCTGATAAGTTCGCCAATATCAAACTGGTTTTGCAAGAAAGTTGTTATTTCTGGAATCCGATCAACACTGATGTTACACAGAGAGCTGGATACCCGATCTACATCCCCATCCTTTTTGAAGATAAGGTATTTCTTCAGTTCTTTGGGATCACAGGCCACTTGACGGAAGTTTGGATATCCAAGGAGATCAAAAATCTGAAAACAAACATTTAACTTCATTTGCAGTCTAATGCTATTTTTGATTTTCTTGTGTTGCACAGGAACTTACACTCATTACAATTCCACTTTCATAACCAGAGTTAAAACAAGTAATTCATGACTTTTGCAGGTCTAAAATGAGGGAGAGAGAGAAAAACAAAGAGAGAGAGAGAGCAACACAGAGAGAGATAGAGTGAGAGAAAGTGAGAGAGAGAGTGAGAGAGAAGAAAAGAGTGAATGGAAGGGAATATTTAAGACAACAGAGAGGAAAAGAAAAAGGAGTGTGAATGTGTGAGAGAGAGAGAGAGAGAGAGGGTGAAAGATAGAGAGAGAGAGGGTGATAGACACAGAGAGAGAGAGTGTCTGAGAGATAGAGAGGGAGAGAGAGTGTGAGAGAGAGAGAGGGTGACAGACACAGAGAGAGAGAGAGTGTGAGAGATAGAAAGAGAGTGAGAGAGGGTGATAGACACACAGAGAGAGTGTGAGAGATAGAGAGAGAGAGAGAGGGTGATAGACACACAGAGAGAGTGTGAGAGATGGAGAGAGAGAAAGAGAGGGTGATAGACACACAGAGAGAGTGTGAGAGATAGAGAGAGTGAGAGAG
>JAUELE010223451.1:0-12684 GCA_031471655.1 Diodora aspera | reverse complement strand
GAAAGCGACTTGCCCTAGGTGACACCACTGACATTGCTTATGTCTCAGTGTTAGGCAAGGCTTACCACTGAAGGTTTGGACGCTTCCTAACTAGAGCCTCTTAAGCAACTTCCGTGTGTATGGACCCGACGTTACTTAACTTCTCACGCTTGCACAGACCAACTTACCTCACCAGCTCGTTGAAACCTGTTACCAAACCACGCGATTACTACATACCCTTATTCCCACTGTCATGGTGTTATGTTGTAACATCGATGCATCCATAGACCACAAAGGGCATATTTGTCGTAAATTGGTTTCTATACGAACAAATATATTATGTCTCGACGTTTTCGGAAAACTGAAACAGCATTTGTCTTCAGGGCTAGAATGAAGCGACACATTTACACATGTATAATGGCATAATACACCGGGAAATGTATTCATATATTTCTTAAAATTGGACTTTTTTCAGAGTTGCACCAAGTGAGAGAAATGAAAACACTTGTGGTAGTATTCCTACCTTATGTTCTTTTACCAGGTAAGAACTGTGTCCTGCATACATTAAGCTGGCATACATGTTTACCATTAACCAGTGTCCTACATACATTAAGCTGGTATGCATGTCTACCATTTACCAGTGTCCTGCACACATTAAGCTGGTATGCATGCTTACCATTTACAATGTTAAGGTAATTCTTAAACTGCCCTCCCAACGTACTTTTTGTAAATCACAGAAGGCAAATACATGACGCAGTTAAAGTGTTTAGACAAAACCAATAAAAGTTGTGATTTTTGAAACGTATATATGCTACAGGGTCAGCTTTGTCTACGAGTTTAAAGATCACATTAACAACGTTTTACAGGTCTCCTGGCGCAGGATTATTACATAATAGAAGAACAACTCCTGGCATCCTTGAAAAACAATTACACTGTCGGGGTCAGACCTGAAAACAAGACAGTCGTCATGTCAGAATTAGTGCTGTTTAGTCTCAATAAAGTTGTAAGTTTAGGAAATTTGATTTTTAAGACAGTTGTATTTAGTTACTTTAAAAGTCATATATTATTTCAACTTATGATATCCTGCTTTGAAAATATTCAAGAACCTTAACTCAAAAATGATACTCCTGAGTGACGGTCATAACATATTTATTAAAATAATAAACATTTTCACATTATAGCCAGCTGATAATTCCAGTCGAAATAAATGTTTAATGTCCTTATGGTGATTTTGGAAAAAAGTATGTCAGAAACATTTCTAATCTTTTATTTATTTGTATGTTCATTTTTTGCAGGATATTGGAAAAGAGGAAATGTCTGTAACAGGCGTGATGACTAACGTGAGTTTGCCTCTCTACCCTTGGTCGCGCTCATATCAACCAGCGACATTAAATCAGCGTTTGAAAAAATCAAACATGACACATTATAAATAATTAATAATAATAATAATAAGTGTTCTTATAACGCGCACACATTATAATCACTCAGCGATTACTCATGGCGCTACACATTATTACCCCCTGTCATTGGAACCATCTACAATTCACTTCCTTTCTCCACTCCAAAGCAACTCTCACATCCATATAACAACAGTTTGTTCAGAAGTTACGAATACGAATCATTACCTGCCTCTCTTTCACTGTTTCTTAGCCAATGAGTCTTAGTCAAGTCTAATTTACGGTAGAGCCTGAACAGTCGACACCGTCACGACCAAAATCGTGATCAGTCGAATCCGTCACTGCAACCTGTTTTTTAAAAGCCCTTGTAAGCCTTCTGTACGTCCATGTAATGTAACCAACTGGTACGTTTCCAAGTACTTAGCTTAAGGTTTAAAAATATTTCCTTGTCGATTTTTTTTACCTTATGTACAGATGTGGTACGATCCCAGATTGACGTGGGATCCTGCAGCTGTGGGAATCAGTTCAGTGGTAGCCAAAACATCAGACGTATGGCTTCCGCCTCTCATCATTGAAAACAAGTACGTATATTTACAAAATAACTCTACATCGTACCAATCAGGGAAAACCCACAACATCGCTGGGGTGGCAGATCGGATAATGTAAGGGGTCGAATACTTGAATTCAGAAATTTTGTTTCGTGTCCATCTTTAAATGACATCACTTTTTCACAACTATCATTCGTGAACAAGGTTTACTATAGACAACATGTCAAAACCATTGTTCACTCTGAAGAGAAAGAGCATTGGCGTTAGATTCTGTCATATTTGTCGAGCAACGTGAAAATGTTTCACATGATAAATACCGTTCATCGTATTATTTATAACATTTCTGAAAATGTGTTCAAACATTTGCACATAACATATGCATATTTCTGTTTTCCTAGATGACAAAGCACCTCTCCGCATTTTTTATGATGGTACCGTTATCTGGACTCCCCCGTTTGCCCCGACCACAAGCTGCTTAGCCGACATCACCTACTATCCCTATGACAAACAGACCTGCAACATTACACTCGTGGGCTGGACCTATACCGCCAACGAAGTTGAGCTTGCCACCAATAAAGACTCACCAGTGGATACGACTTACTATTCCGTCAACGGCGAATGGGAACTAATAGGAACAGGATACCAATATTTTAATTTGTTGGAGGCTGAAACAGGTTTTGTTTTCCGAAAATTGATTTTTCAGATATCAGTTCGGAGGAAGTGGCCCTACTATGGCCAGAACATTATGTTACCAATTGTTCTGAATACCTTTCTGATGGCAGTTGTCTTTGCGCTGCCAATAGACTCTGGAGAAAAGATAGGATATTGTTTGACGGTCCTCTTGTCCTACATTGTGCTGTTGACGTTAGTGTCCGCGAATCTTCCTCCAATATCAAGTCAAACGTCCGTTATTCGTAAGTACAAATGATTGAGCAGACGTGTACGAACTATATTTCATATTGACATTGATTTGCTATGGATGAAACTACTGCAGAGATCAAACCATCTCATGTTGGTTCTAACGATAATGTTACTAGCCAACAACAGAAATAAAAAGGAAACTGAGTGAGTGATTTATGGTTTTACGTGGTTTTCGGCAATCTTTTAGCCACATCACCACGGTCTCACCAACATCACGTCGGTGTCGGGGCTCATGTATATCCGGGCTGAAAGAAAGGTGCCCGAGTGGGACTCGAACCATAACCGCCAAGGCTGGTAGATCGCTGGACCGACGCGCTAACCACTGCGCCTTCCTGTGCCCCCTTAGAAAAAAAAACAAAAACAGAAGAAACCCAAAACAAAATAAATTGATTACCGTGTTAAGTATCAAACTGAACATAAAAACAGTTTTGATGCAAGATTTTCTGGGATTGGAATCGACATTCTCAGGAATTTTAACCGCTCCATCTTTAGAAATGTTTTTGATTGGTGATCGGTAATATTTGGACCGATGTATTCCAACTCAGGTCCACAGAACAAAATATAATAATCATGATGCATGGTAGAGTAAAAGGTTTCTTAAGTATATTTTGATACGATGTCAAGCAAGAGTAGGTACCTGTGCGTAATGCAATGAGAGTGCAGTTGAAATATATTTACATGTATGTATTGTACACTGTCTTGATTAAATTCCACGTGTAGCAGCAGTTTGTCTAGTTATTATGATCTTATCATCTGTTATGTTTCAGAGATGTACCTTTCTATCGTCATGTGCCTCGGCACTCTATCCACCATGTGCACCATCGGAGTCCTACGCTTGTACCATCGGGATGAAGAAAAGAACCCTGTTCCTAGATGGATGCAGACTTTGGCTCTGTCAGTTCTGGCCCCGTTGGTCTGCCGTACATGTCGGAAGACAAGGATTGTCTCACCTAATGGCTCAGTAACGAAGATCACCGATCGCACAAAGAGAATCTACAGTGCCAAGGACATTGCAGAAATGCTCGACTCTCTCTTCTTCATTATCTTCACGTTTACTACTATAGCAATGACTGTATCGGTTATAACAGGAATGATGATCCAGTATTAGACTGAAAATAACCGATGCTACAAATTTGAAGGAAGTAAGCGGTTTGACTGTCATCAAAAGCTCATGTGATTTTGTTATGAGATGAAAAGTTCGAACCTGACATTCTCGAAACCAGAATCTCCTGAATGTTATGTGCACAAGAAGTCGTGATTCATAAATTTTAGAAATAAATACATTTTGTGCAAAATGTCTGAAGTTGATATGGAACATGTTTCATTGATCGAACATAGGTAACTCCCCCATTGACCGAGAATATGAAATCGGTGATGGCTGTTGTTTTGAATTTGTTTCCTTTTGTTGATCACCACTTTCCAAATGGACTATTCATTGAGTGATATAACTGAAAGACGCTAACCCGTAATCGGACATTACAACACATCTGACAAAGTTGGTAAAATAAGAATTGGAGAGAGACTTGAAGCCTGTGTCTGTGCCTTGTTCTTTTTGCTAGGAATACTAATTATGTTCTCTGTTTGTAAACACACAAACACACACACACACACACACACCCTCACACACCCACGCACGCGCGCGCACACATACACACACACACACAAGTTAATCAAGTTGGATACGTGGTCGAATTCAATGTTTTCTTTTCGCCCAATAAGTGTTGAAACATGTACAAGCTACGACTGATGTATGAAACATATAACATGTTTAATGCTTTTGCCTACTCTCTAACTCACATAAATATTAAGACAGAGGAGTCATATATTACGAAAACGTCCGTTCACAAACTGTCTGAGCAATCTTGTTGTGTACTTTGTTACGTTCTACTTCATATCGGTTATGGTGAATAACGTGAATGTATATACATGTATCTTGAACAGCCTGCCATGCCCGCAACAATTGATCGTGGGTTATCTGCAACAACGTCAAACATTTACCGAAGGCTCTCAACAATTGTCTCGATCGTTTGTTAGAGTGTCAAAACATCCGGTTTGCATTCGGCATTACTCTGTGACGTATCACTATTTTTTGTATCCAAGTATTTGGTAATTTTCATGCCGCGATGCATAATGTGTACCGCAGGGAAAGTAGGACTCACTTTCTGCTGATACTGTAAGGAATGAATTTGTCTCAGTCTGCCAGGATAAAGGGGATACGACGTTATCTCCTAACGTGACTCAGACGTATCCTTAACACTGTCATTGTAATGTTGGTATAAATGTTCCTAATAATGACGAACATAACACAGCAGGTACAGGGAAAATAACACAATTTATTACAAGGAGAGCACTCTACTATCCATTCGCCTAATTAGTGGGGCCCGATCAGGGTTATACTACAGTCATATAGTAGTATTTACCCACCTCGGTGTTCACAAATTGTGTTTAGCCATGAAGATTATGCAAATGATGTAACTGAGAAGTCCTGATAAATATTCGTGCTAAGAAAATAAATCACAAAGTCTAAATAGCCGACTATGGATTGTGAAGGGTGTACTTGAGTATTTATTGTCTGAACTGATTCTCATGAAGTTACAACTGGAATTTAACAGGCCATGAAGGACTTTTTGTCTGAGGCAATGGCGGACAATAACAGTCTTAGTGCCAGGAGCGGCGCCAGGAATTCCCCGACGTGGGGGCTGAGGTCCTCGACAAGGGGTCTGAAATCCCCGACAAATACACACATTTTCAAATAATACAGTAAAATACACACATGTTATCCGAATTTTCCCCCGACGATCTGTACTTTCTCATTGGACTGTCAATCAAAGTCAACAGGAAGGCCCGTTATTCGTGGTCTCTCTGTCTCATGATATTTCTCTCTGATGAACTGAACAATATCAAAGTATTCTGCCTTTTACGTCCCAGTAACTGCGAAATGCCCCACTGGGTACGTGATCATTCTTCTGGCTCGTATGACAGGTCATGCATGTTTTCTTTGTTGGGCATCGTAGCTTTTCATATTTGAACAGGGTTTTTGCTTGCTTTGTTGGTAATTTGAACGCTGAGTCTTGCATATGTCTGATGCCTGTGCACGACACAACACCGAAACGTCGATCCTTGTTACTAATAAAGATGTTGATAATCCATAAAGGTCTCTCTCGTGTATCAATAACTAATTAATACGACATAATGGGAGGTGATTACTGAATATAATTAAAACGGTTACCACAACTTCAAAAATGCCTATCAAGAAACATATACACTTAGTAATTAGTAATTCGCAATAATCCATTAACAAAAACAACAATCACAACTAATTTAATGCATTAAATGTGAACAAATGCACGTCCTATGACTTAAAAGATAAACAGTTTCTCTTCAATATTTAGGTGGTAACCACTAACCAACATCCGCTGAATATATCCCTATATCTAAAGTTATATTACTAAGAGTCACTCATCCATGACAGCCAGTTTAAAGGGAGTGTGTCAGTAACTGTCATGATCC
Source organism: Diodora aspera (assembly GCA_031471655.1). Taxonomy (NCBI): domain Eukaryota; kingdom Metazoa; phylum Mollusca; class Gastropoda; order Lepetellida; family Fissurellidae; genus Diodora; species Diodora aspera. The sequence continues at coordinate 6,329 of JAUELE010223451.1, read as the reverse complement.
TGTTTAACTGATAAAACACCGCTATAACTGTTATAGTAGGCGCACAACAACACGGAACTCTCCTCTGGGGTATTTGTTAATGTTTATACGGTCGTACGGTGATACGCAGAATCGGTCACGGATTTTACTTCACCTCAGGTGAGAGTTTGTAACAGATTTAAACTATATTCTGTTATCCTTGTAATTGTTTGTCTAACCGTCGCTGACTACTCTGACAAACGTTTGTGTCAGTACGATAGGCCTACTACCTAGAGAAACACATATATTAAGGTCAACAGTCATATTTCAGTCTAGTGTTTTAACAAAAGTTGACATCCGTGCAATTAGTATATCAGTGGACACACATAAAACAACAGTTAACAAAAATTCACATTATTGTCTTAAAATGTGTTGTCGATCTATAACCTAAACAGAAACTGAGTTATAAAGGTAACAACAGACTTTAGAAGTTCGTAATACAGATATACACAGGCTTATTCAAGCGAAAACTGAACTGTAACTTTGCTTTGTGTAGCCCACAAAGCTGACGCCTATATTTTATGTACAGCTGTTAAAGAATGTCACGATTGTTTTATTCAATTTCACGGATCACTTGTTCGAGAGTTTTACACGAACGTTTTCGTTGTACGTGGTGAATTACATTAACGCTGTGACTTTCCCATCATATCGTAGTCTATCAACCAGATCACATTTGTATTTGTTATCCAGTACGCCACCATCGAGTCTGCAACCTTTGACCCATAACGGATGTTTACGGATCACTGGTTCCAGAGGACGAATGGTGTTCTTTATATAGAATATATAACTAACACTACAAAAACTATACTGGTTACCATTGGATGAAAGTTAACCCACCTATGATTGGACCAGTATTTGTGAACAGGAGGTTTACTTGAGTCACATTACAATTATAAGAAAAACACTTATAATGCGTTGTCACACCACACCATCAAGGAACATGCTCTCAGCATCATTATTATCCCAGTCATTGGAAGAATATGTAATTCACAACATTCTTCAACTCCACAGGGAGTATACAACCTAAACCGCCTGTTAGGTATAAGAAGGTTAACTATCACATCACCATCACTTTCGGACAAGGTATCCAATCTCAGGTGAGTGAACCGAGACAATTTACTAGGAAAGCGACTTGCCCTAGGTGACACCACTGACATTGCTGATGTCTCAGTGTTAGGTAAAGCTAACGCATGAAGGTTTGGAAGACCACAAAGGGCATATTTGTCGTGAATTGGTTTCTTTACGAACACATATATTATGTCTTGACAGATTTCGAAAACTGAAAACAGCATTTTTCTTCAGTGCGAGCATGAGACGACGCACTTACACATATATAATGGCATAATATGCTGGGAAATGTATTTATATATTTCTTAAAATTGGACTTTTTTCCAGAGTTCTGCTAAGTGAGAGAAATGAAAAGACTTCTGGTTGTGTTCGTACCTTATTTTCTGTTACCAGGTAAGAAACAGTGTCCTGCATACATTAAGCTGGTATACATGTTTACCAGTTACCAGTGTCCTGCATACATTAAGTTGGTATGCATGTTTACCATTTATCAGTGTCCTACATACATTAAGCTGGGATGCATATTTACCATTTACCATATTAAGGTGATTCTTAAACTGCCGTCTCAAAGTACTTTTTATAAATCACAGAAGGCAAATACATGACACAGTTAACGTGTTTGGACAAAAGTGAAAAGGTGTGATTTTTGGAACTTATATATTCTGCAGTGTCACCAATGTCTACCAGACTAAAAATCACATTAACAACGTTTTACAGTGCTCCTGGCGCAGGATTATTACATAATGGAAGAACAACTCCTGGCATCCTTGAAGAACAACTACACTGTTGGGGTCAGACCTGAAAACAAGACAGTGGTCATGTCACATTTAGTGCTGTTTAGTCTAAATAAAGTTGTGAGTTTCTGGAATTTGATTTTTGAGACAGTTGTATTTAGTTATATAAGTCGTATATAATGTCAACTTATGATATCCCGCTTTGAAAATATTCAAGAACCTTTCGATTTAAAATGATACTGTGAGTGACGGTCATAAAATTATTTACTAAAATAATAAACATTCTACGAAAGTAAACATTTTACATCATAGCCTGCTCATAATTCCAGTCGAGATAAATGCTTAATGTACTTATGGTGATTTGCGAAAAAATAACGTCAGAAACATTTCTAATCTTTTATTTATTTGTATGTTCATTTTTGCAGGATATTGGAAAAGAGGAAATGTCTGTAACTGGCGTGATGGCTAACGTGAGTTTGCATCTGTCCCCTTAGTCACGCTCATATTAACTAGTGACCAAAAAAAAAAATCAGTTTTGGACAAATCGAAAATGAAACATTATAAATAATTATTGTTCAAATCGTGTCCAAAGCAACTCTCACATCCATATAACAACAGTTTGTTCAGAAGTTACGAATACGAATCATTGCCTGCCTCCCTTTCACTGTTTCTTTGCCAAAGATTCTTTGTCAAGACCGAATCACGGTAGAGCCTGATCAGTTGACACCGTCACGACCAAAACCGTGAACAGTCGACACCGTCACGACAATGCCGTGAACAGTCGACATCGTCACGACAATACCGTGATCAGTCGACACTGCCACCAGCTAAACCTTGATCAGTCGACACGGCCATGAGCAAAACCGTGATCAGTCGACACTGTTACGACAATACCGTGAACAGTCGACATCGTCACGACCAACACCGTGATCAGTCGACACTGCCACCAGCTAAACCGTGATCAGTCGACACGGCCATGAGCAAAACCGTGATCAGTCGACACTGTCACGACAATACCGTGAACAGTCGACATCGTCACGACCAACACCGTGATCAGTCGACACGGCCATGAGCAAAACCGTGATCGGTCGCATCCGTCACTGCAGCATGTTTATGTTTTGTAACGTTTCCAAGTACTTAGCTTAATAATTCAAACTGTGTCCTTGTAAATGTCGGTTGTTTTTTTATTGTATGTACAGGTGTGGTACGATCCCAGATTGACGTGGGATCCTGCTGCTGTGGGAATCAGTTCAGTAGTAGCAAAAACTTCAGACGTATGGCTTCCGCCTCTCATCATTGATAACAAGTATGTATATTTACAAAAAAATAGATTGCACAGTATATACTGTTCCAATCAGGGAAAACTCACAACGTTACTGGGGTGTGGCAGATCGGATGATATAAGGGGTCGATTAGTTGAATTCAGGAATTTGCTTCGTGTTTATCTTTTAATGACACCGCGTTTTCACAACTATCAGTAGTAGACAAGGTATATTATAGGCAAACTGTCCAAACCATTGTTAACTCTGAAAAGAAAGAGCATTGGCGTTAAATTCTGTCATATTTGTCGAGCCATGTGAAAATATTTCACATGATAAATACCGTTCATCGTATTATTTATAACATTTCTGAAAATGTGTTCAAACATTTGCACATAACATATTTCTGTTTTCCTAGTGCCGAGAATGTGGATATGCTAGATGACAAAGCACCTCTCCGCATTCTGTATGATGGTACAGTGTTATGGACTCCCCCGTTTGCCCCGACCACAAGCTGCTCTGCCGACATCACCTACTATCCCTACGACAAACAGACCTGCAACATTACACTCGTGGGCTGGACCTACAACATCAATGAAGTTGAGCTTGTCACCAACACAGACAAGCCAGTGGATACGATTCACTATTCCGTCAACGGCGAATGGGAACTAATGGGTACAGGATACGAATATGTTCACCTGTTTGAGCCTACCACAGGTTCCACTTTTCGAAAATTGCTTTTCCAGATATCAGTTCGGAGGAAGTGGCCCTACTATGGCCAGAACATTATGTTACCAATTGTTCTGAATACCTTCCTGATGGCAGTTGTCTTTGCGCTGCCAATAGACTCTGGAGAAAAGATAGGATATTGTTTGACTGTTCTCTTGTCCTACATTGTGCTGCTGACGATGGTGTCCACCAATCTCCCTTCGATATCAAACCAAACCTCCGTTATTCGTAAGTAATAAAGATTGAGGATACATTGCCTACAGCACGAATTATAGTTCCCATTGACGCTGATTTGTAAATAATGAAACTATTCGAGGCATTTATAACAGTCTCATGCAGGTTCTAACGATAATGTTTTTAACCAACAGCAAAAACAGAATACTGCCATTAATAAACATTGGTAATGGGGCGTTCACCACCAAACTGAAAATAAAAAACAAGTTTGGGTGTAATATTTCCTGGGTTAGGAATTATAATAATGAATAGTTCTTTTATAGCGCGGTATCTCCACCTAACAGTAGACTCAAAGCGCTGCCATATATTACTCTGGTTAACCCACGCTGACTTTCAGCGCTAGGATGTCATTACACTCCAACACTTTGAGGACCAGTACCCAGTTTGAGCTGGGTCGAATAAGACAATTGGAGTAAAGTGTCTTGTCTAAGGACACAACACAGCGCCTCGAGCCGGGGACGAACCCGGGTTGCCAGATTACAAATCCGACGTTTTACCACGCGGCCACATTCTGCGTTCTATCTTATCAGATTGAAGATATGTTTCAGACCAGCGTATACCAAACAATAATAACAATTATGCTTTGTTGGTGAAATGTAAGAATGTTTCGTAAGTTTATTTTATAAAATGTCAGATAAGGGCAGCGATGTAGACCAATGTGAAATTAGGCTGTACGTATTTATGTATTGTACATTTACCTTCTGCCTTGATTAACTTTAAGGTATAGCAGCTGTTTGTGTAGCTATGATGACATAATTCTTTGTTATGTTGCAGAGGTATATCTTTCCGTTGTAATGTGTCTCGGCACTCTATCAACCATGTGCACCATCGGAGTCCTACGCTTGTACCATAAGGATGAAGAAAAGAACCCTGTTCCTAGATGGATGCAGACTTTGGCTCAGACAGTTCTGGCCCCGTTGGTCTGCCGTACATGTCGGAAGACAAGGAGTGTCTCACCCGATGGTTCAGTGACGAAGATCACCAATCACAAGAAGAGTACATACCGTGCCAAGGACATCGCTGAAATGCTCGACTCTCTCTTCTTCATTATCTTCACGATGATTATTATGATCATGACGATAACCGTTGTAGCAACACTTATATTCCAGTACTAGAATAAAATGACCGATTCTACACATGTTGAGAAAGAAAGCTGTTGAACTGTCCACAAAATGACATGTGGTGATATTTCATTTGGATAAAGTGCACAGATGAGATTAACAATCTTGACGTGTTTCGGAATTCGGAACGTACGACCATAAAATGCCATCATATCATATCGTGTTTAATATCTGCAGCATACACATGGTTTAAAATGTGATTAAGAATACTTTATATAGCACATTTACCTTTTATTTGGTATTTGTTTATTTTGATATTCATACACCGAAAATATGTAACCATGAAGTCTATAAATTGGTCGCCACAGTTCATTTGGACTGTCTGTAATGTGACATAACTGTCGAATAAACACATGACATCCAATATTGATCACGCATACGATATATTGCACAAATATGAGAAAGTCAGCAAAACACAAACCTGTTTAAAGATTGAGAGTCTCTGTGTTAACCCGTGGGACTCCTTACCAACAATACTAACATCCTCTCTGGATACGATCGCTTGTCAATAAGTAAAAGCCCAACATCTATATTTTTGCCCGAAATGTAACCGGTAACACCTAACGTAACCCGAAAATATCACAAAAGCGAAATGTAACCACTGATTGAACCACGTTGAGGACGACAATAACATTGTCAGCATATTGACTGCTTACTTTATACACTGTAACAGGCCTAGTTGATAATCAGTCAAACCGTGAACACTATCAAACTATTCAAGCTGATATGTTCCATTAATTCATCAGTGAAATATATCAGTGGACCTACAATCAATCGTCCAGCTCATTTAGCAAGTCAACACGTCTAAATTATTAATTTGTTGGTTAGCATATATTTTGACAATAATTATTTAAGAGCATTTGCTTTGATATTTATTCACGCTTGACAACGTTTTTGTCACATAAATAATGTGTTGGTTTGGCACTCCCAGGACCGTCTCTTGCATTGAATGTCTACTGTTCGAAACTAATTTTGAAAGATGATAGTTTGTGGATAACATTATCTATGAAATATGATACATTACAGTTCACAACAATATAGTCCCGCCCCATGACTGGAATTTAGTTAATTTTATAGTTAAAGCCTTTGACCAGTCTACTAAAGCAAGTCTAGCTAGCTTCTATTCCACATGAAACTGTGCATTGTAGGAGCCAGGCTCTCGAAGG
>JAUELE010223450.1:0-21624 GCA_031471655.1 Diodora aspera | reverse complement strand
ATAACTATATCGTTGGACAATCTCTGCATTAAGTCTGTACATATATAAACTAGGCACTGCGTGGTTTTAACTAATTTATTTCAGCTTTAGTTCCACCACGTGTGGTAATTCGGTTCTTATCTGGAGCATGGGCCTATGAGACCACTTCTTGTAAAGGATGTATTCATGAGCTCACTTCTCACTGAACTTGGGTCCATTAGATTACTTCTTGTAAAGGATGAATTATTTAGCTCATTTCTCGTAGAGCCTATGTCCATTAGATCACTTCTTGTAAAGGATGAATTCATGAGCTCATTTTTTGTGGAGCCTGTGTCCATGAGGTCACTACTTGTAAAGGATGTATTCATGAGCTCACTTCTCATTGAACTTGAGTCCATTAGGTCACTTCTTGTAAAGAATGAATTCGTGAGCTCATTTTTCGTGGAACCTGTGTCCTTTAGATCACTTCTTGTAAAGGATGAGTTGGTGAGCTCATTTCTCGTGGAGCCTCAGTCCATGAGTTCACTGTTTGTAAAGGTTGTATCCATGAGTTCACCATGAGATTACTTCCAGTAAAGGATGTATTCATGACCTCATTCCTCGCTCAGCCTCAGACCATGAAATCGCTTCTTGTAAAGGATATATTCTTGAGCTCAATGGTTGTGAAGCCAGTGTCCATGAGATCACTTCTTGTAAAGGATGCATTTATGAGTTCATTTCTCGTGGAACGTGGGCCCATGAGATCACTTTCTGTACAGGATGTATTCAACAGCTCGCTCCTCACTGAGTCCATGAGATCACTTACTGTAAAGGATGTGTTCATGAGCTCAATCCTCTTGGAGTCTGTGCCCGTGAGATCACTTCTTGCCAAGGATGTATTCATGAGCTTAGTTCTTAAGCCGCCTGCATCCAAATCTTTCTTCTTATGCCTGCTTTACTCACGATATTACTTCTAATTGAAGCACGATCTATACGTTTACCTCTGTAAGTGTTCCACTTTTAAAAATAGGGTAATCATTTTATCATGGAACACTCCATGGATGTAAATGTATTTTGAGTATTACTAGACCAGCAATAGGGGAAATTGGTGATCATCAAGGCATCTTCTGAAATTATAGAATCGGCAATGGAAAAGATATGGTAACACCTGCTAGGGAGTAGACAATCAGATCTAATGGTTGGTGAGTTTGGATCGGGTCGCACTAATTTATTGATGAGGTCTGGTCAAATAAAATGTGCATCCAATGTCAGTAATATCGGATAAAACCAGTGTCCAGACATTTACGAATTATTTGGAGCATGCTTCTGATCAGTCAACCAATGTCAACTTGACCCATTCGGTTCCACTCATCAGCCAGAACAACACCGAGTTCATTGAGGATGGTGGGGTGATTTCACCTTGACGTACACGTTAGTATCGTTTAATGTAAAGAGTGGAATTCATCCTGCCCCCGGGATGTATCTCCAAAATGTAGCAGACTATGCCAATAAAATATGTACATTAAAAATATATATAGCCTTCTCGCTGAAGTAGTTATAAAATACCTGCCTGCTATAGCAAGATGCATGATGAAGAAATTCATTCTTGTCTTCCGGCCATTCTCAGACAGCTGTATGGCGAGTAGAACACACGAGTTGCCAATCACAATGAAAGCAAGCAACACCGACACGAAGGCCAATTGTGGAACCTGCAATGGAAAGAATATCCCTTGAGGCTTGCACATTATATTGAAATTTCATTTCATGATGTTAGCAAATTATTTGCACAAGTGTTTGTTTCGCTCCAATATCACGTCTCGCAATGCAAGATATTTTTTACTTTTTTTAATGAGAAAAGCGAAAATAATATGAAAGACGGCAAATATCATAGTCATTTTTCAATTTCAGAATCCAGACACGTTACGTTCAGTTGAAAGCTTTCATCTTAAAATTGAATGTAAAACGGCCGTATTTGAACGCCAATGATATTGTGTACAAACTCTGCATGTATTTGTTTTAAGCGCGTTGCAAGTCTGATGGTGTTTTCCTGTTGGTCCCGGATGATGGGAAGACAGGAATGCTGCAGAAAATATTTGGTTTTTACACCCATCAATTATGAGTCTGCTTGTGATTGAGTACATATAAAGGTGAATTACATTAAAAAGAGCATCGTTGGAGACCCATTGTTGGTCACGCTTCGTTTACCTCCCGAAGGACACTTGGACTACATTCGCTCTGAACTCATTAATGCAATGACTGCATGACCGTACATGCCCTATGGATAGCCAATGAAAATCGCTCTAATTGAATTCGGCATTATTGCGTAAAACAGAATTTCGTCGCCGATATAGCCACCCTTCGGGACGCAAAAAGCGACGTAAAATAAGCTGACTTTTAACCGTAAAACAGAAATGATTATGCCCATAACAACATGGTCGTTTTGCTGTGCTCCAATACGAAATTGCGCAGTTAGTACTCTTTCTTCTAGTTACTAGTATTCTCTTGGGCAGTACGAACAGGATAACCATTCACACGTTGCAAGTCAGCTTATTTTACGTCGCCTTTTCTCCCCAAAATGGAGGCTATATCGGCGACAAAGATTATCCTTAACACCGACTGATTACTGAGAGTGTCCTCAATTTTCATTAGTTGACTGTCGCATTAATATCGTGTAATGCAACCAATCAATATACACGGTGCAGACACACCTCCCAGCTCGACTTTAGTCCATGTGGCTCACAAGAGGCACTGTAAGCGAAGCGCGACCGACAATGGGTTTGCAACGATGACTTTCCTTAATAACTGAGACTATTCTGTGGCAAGAAACATATTCACAATCTTCTCAAACATTGTCATTAAGAAGAAACTATGCTGCTGTATTTGATGACATTAATCCTTCAAGCAAATGAAATAAAAATCCCATAATTTAAAGTGGATTCTGTAGATAACGGTACATACAGAAATTAAAGCAATATATGGAGCTATTGATAACAATACTGCGTTTTTGTGTGGAATGCATGTGACGACTTCTCTTTATTTTGTTTACTTGAACGGGTGACAAATATTCCATTATTGCATTTATAAGCGCAAGTAATCTGAATTAGCAAAATTAGAAGTAGGTTATACATGTATGTTTGAAGAGATAAAACATCCATGTAGTTACAGGTTACCTTGAACTCCAGAAGACCCCTTTATATGTTGTAAAAAGACCACTTAATACAGCATATTTGCTCCAAGCTAAAGTAGATTCATCTCTAATAAAACACCATCCCAAGGGCTTCTTCCAAATCCGCCACAAACCCCACGATAACTGGACTTGAGAAAACTGGTAATAAATTTATCTACCAAATGTCCCTTTGGGAAGAATGTAGGAATCTCATATTCTGAGAATACAGTTCCACTCAGCCTAACAAATTGGTCTTGGACTCGAGAACTAATACAACTATTTGCCCTGATGGCAAACCTCGGAGAGTAACCCCAACCTTAATAAATCTAACCGCACTGTATTATACAAGTGGATGGCACACGTTGACAAAGTTTGCATCAATAAACCACCACTCTGAGTCAAACATAACAGTCTCCTGACCGATTTTCGCTTAATGACACGTCCATTACATCCGCTTTGCCATTATTTTGCATTTCAAGTATCCATTTTTCATCTCTTGACAGGTCGCCAACAAATTAATTTAATATCACAAAGATTTAAGGTTTCATATTTTAGATAAATGGAACACTCTGCCATTATTCTGATGCCAAATTAAAACATAATCTCCCATATTATTCCATGAGGACTACTTCAGCGGCTGTGGCTTCTTGCTGTCAGCTCTGAGGTCAGTTATTAAATAGTCTTGTTCAACAGGGTATGGCTTTATCACAAAGGTTTCAAGTTTGTCACCGAGGAGGTGATGTCGGGGGAATCCCAGCCAATGTATATTCAAAATACACGCATGATGTTTAAATAAATATTCATGTTAAATATATCATAAACGTTTCAGGTATATTTAAAAAAAAAAGGGCATGATGTTTAAATATAAAAGTGTGTAAAATATAATCATCAATGTTCTTTTGTACATTTAATATAAAAGACGAATATATGATGCTTAAAAATACATACATGTTAAACAGAATCATATGTTTACATATACATCAGTAAAATCATGTACAAATAATGTACATCACGTAAAATCAGTAACTTGAAACAGTGGAAACACGATATTTGTCCTTGTGTCCTTTCGTCTTCAGCTAGACATCTGGACAGTAATGCTGACGGTCGTTGGATATCGATTCAGGCCCCTGGGTAAGTTTCAAAAGATAATTTTCTTAAAGATCATTAAGTCACCATACGGTGACCTTGTTATTTTCCATCAAAAGATTACTCCTTTGTATTCCCTGTCCAGCATTTCATTTGTATTTAAATTATAACCCATGTTATGAAATATAAACATCATGAATCTTTCATTGTACTTTAGTCCAGCTCTTACTGTCTCCACGAAGAAAGAACCTAGTTGAATCACCCTCCGTGTCTATGCTCCTTATCTGTTAGTTAAGGACTTGTCATTGAATTTCGAAAAAGCAGCCCCAGGTTATGACTTGTTCAGCTCGTTGACGTGAAAACAGAAGGGTAAAACTAATGAACTTGAAAACTTTCTTATTTTATTAACAAGGATTTAACACCTGATTTACTCAATAAAAGCATCGGCCCCACTCCTCATGTCACACATATCACCAGTACTAGACGCGAAACGTTATTGGTCCTGCAGGAACAAGGTTTCTGCTCGCCAGTCTTGAAACCTCTCTTGTATATACAACTGGAAGAAGGAACAATAGTATACATACACACTTTATTAAAAACTGAGGGGATGTAAAAGACTAAAAAATAGTCTATGAAATATTTTTTTGTTTTTATTACTATTAATTTCCTTCAAGAGACTGCCTCCTTCTACATTTATATGGAATAGCATACAGTGTAGATTTGCTTAATTGGATCTAGACTAGCTCAGTGCTCTATAAAAAACGAATACCACAGTCATGGGCAGGACTAGGAAAGTACGTGATCAGCAGGACGTAATTTCTGATTTATACAGTATTGGCAAATGGAAATTGTATGGTCATAGCTGCTGGGAAGTAAATGTCTAGTGGTGTATGTCTGCTCGGTACAAATGTTTTCACTCGATAAACGTGACGTTGGCAGCACAATGTAAATTTCTGATTTGATCCCCGACCTCATAACGACCTAGAGCGCCATCACTTATTCACCTCAAGCATTACAAAACCATTAGATCATACAAAGCATATTCTCAAACAGATATGATCATATTATTCCCAATACTATGTAGATGAGAAGATATGTCCTCATAACCTCTAATATTCCCAACCTTTCTGATATAGTATATTATATAATATACATTTCCTGTCTTCGGGATTACGTATGCCTTACGAGTAATTATTCCCAGATAATATGAGTTCAGTGAAAGGATGATTGATATACAACCCCTGAATTCATGACAAAAACAAGATCGCGCTCTTTCATCATTCTGGTCATTAGATTATATAATTGTCAGCAGAATCTGGAAGTGGATACAAGAAATTACCCGATCTTCTACTGAAGCTGACATCATCAGGAAAAGATATTTTGCCGTAAATCCTTTAATAATCGCTTGACGATTAATTCTTTCAGGTTTGATGACTAGGCTTTATTCCAGACAGGCTGTTGTTTTCAGTCAGGTGTTTTGAACACAAAACAAGTCGGACAAACATAAGTTGAGCTTGCGCAAAAGTCGAAATATCGTCCAGTAGTTGGGACCATGTGAGAAACGTCCGATAGTCCCAAAGTTCAATCTCAAATCAGCTGGCGAGAGCACCTTCAGTTTCACTGCTCCTACTGTCTAGAATTCCCTGCCATCATGTCTCCGCACCCTACCCATCTTGTCACAGTTGAAGACCCACTTCTTCAAGATCGCCTTCTCTTTACAACGCTAAGTATCCCTTTCCTCTCTTCTTCCAAAGCGCACTGAGTCTGCACCGTGGAAATTTGCGCTTTATAAAAACTATTTATTATTATTTCTATGTGCTTTAGTGTTTAGAGGTTGTGAAGATTCACGCTGGTGCAATTCATGAGACTCGTGACTGAAAGCTTTGCTGCTTCCTGGTTCGGTGCATTATGCTGATGAAGGGGGAGATTAAGTAAAGTATGATTATCAAAACAACTCAAACAATGCGACACGAAGCGCACAAAGTCAGAATGCAGCGTACAGTCCTATTTATGCTGCCATCCCTCTGTCAACAGTTGAATGTCTAGGTGCAGGACCTGGCGTGTTTAGTCAGGTCAAAACTTAGGTCACAGTTCAAGGGTTATTTGTGGTCAAGTACTATGTCAATTTCAGTCATAATCAGTTTTGCTATATACCTCGACATTTCATTAGGGCAGGTGTATATTTATCTTACTGTAAACAGGCGTTTATTCAAGGCCGGCGTTATATTCAAGGATTTACGGTAATTCTAACACAAATAACTTTAAATAGTCAAAACATAAAATACTCAACGCAAGTTAAATTGTATTGTGTAATCTTCAACGAGTATCGCACGTAGATGTATAAAAAAAAACCTAAACAAAATCCGCGATAGTAAAGGTACAAACTTGGGTACCAAAATACAACGCTACATCAAACGCACGTCAACCAGTCAAAACAGCAAGACCTTACTCAAGCAAAAATATGCAAAGGAGCTAGTACCCAGCATGAAAACAAATTGCAGGACACAAAGAAACCTCCCTGAAGGTTTTCCTTCCCGAGACAAGCGAGCTGTCACTGCATCTCCGGAGCTTCACAGAGAACAGATCTCTGGCAAGTTGTGCCTTTCAGACAGGACACAGTCCTCTCATACAAAAGTTCACACAACATCTTGAACATTATGGCCACGGACGCTAGGTAGAATAAATAAATGGTGCTCTCTAACTGCGCTAGGCCAACATAATTATGTAGGATGGTTTTATGCTTGAATCAACTATGTAACTGGATAACTTTAGTTTGCTTTTGCTGAACAGCCATATACGAATCACACTCCATGAGACAGAGTTGAGCACTAGCATGTCACATGGTTCCATAGATACCATTCTTCATGAACATCTTCACATGTCACATGTACATGTATGTGCAAGATGGGTGACGCGAATGCTTTCAGACGAAATGAAGTTCTCACGAGTGACTATTGGTAATGCTCTGTTAACCAGGTACAAAGCCAACCCATAGCATTTTCATTTTAGAATCTTCACCTGGGATTAAACCTGGAGAAAACAGGAATCAATGGCATTGAAGCATGCTAAGACTCCAAGATTAAAGACGTTCAAAGCATCCAAGTCGACCAAAAGGATTATGGTCACTTCATTTTGGGACAGTAGAGGAATAATTAATATTGATTACCTTCCACATGGAACTACAATGGAGAATATTATGGCAATTTACTATGGAAAGGTTGCCAGTCTATTTAAGAAATACGGCGTGGCAAAATTCGACATGGGGGTTTCCGTCATCAGGTCAATTTGCCTGTTTACACCAGCCTAGATGCAGTTGCTGCTGTTCAAGAATGCGGGTTTGAAATTTTGTCCCACCATCCTATTCTCTAAGCGTGGCTACCAAAATTGAAAAAGCACTCGCGTGGTAGTTTTAGATTGGTTTTTGCACATTTCTAATCAGGATTAAAGTATACCATTTTAGTATGCAAGTTAATAATTAAGCATCGTGTATTATCAGTCATAATGAAAATTTTACCTAACTGCTGCAAAAATCATAGTTTCAAAAGTACCATGGTGTACCAATATTCCAAGATCTGACCCTTCAAGCGTTGGGCTGTGTACATTTAAACCGTCAGTTACGTAACACCCTGAACTGTAAAACCCACCTACTATACATAACCAATAAATATACTTTCAATCCAAACGGCGTTCTTGCATCGACTCAACAGCTCATCAACACAAAATAGAAAGACTGCTGTAACCTTTACACAGACAACTCAGAAGATTCCGCAACCGGACACACAGGGTTCGATGTTCATTCAAACCAAATAGATAGAATAAATGGGGCGCATTAATTACCAAACTAAAAGTCAATATTCGGCGACGAATTTCGCAGCCATCTTAAATCCCTAAAAAACACATCATATATTTTATAATAATAGTGGAAGTCAACAAAATAGAGATAGCATGGCTTTCCTTCATATAAACCTAATGGGCAACAAGAAAGCAACTAAACTTGAAAATATGGTGCTTTTTTAAATACAACCTGCATCAACACTGCTATAAATCAAACATTTAAAAAAGACTTAATCAAAAGCAAAACCAGTTTTTGTTTGGCACAATCAATTTGCGAACAGTACAAACGGTATAACTTACAAAAATATCAAACATAAAAGCAAGACCAAAACACACACACAGTCAAACAGACACCGGCATCACCAGACTCGGAACAGGGCTCACAAAAACACACATTGATACCATCAAATATCCTCACTGTAATACAGCAGTAACTGGACAACATAACATCATTACCATTCACTGCACACAATACATCTAACAAAAGACTTGAAACACGATAGCTAAAAAATCATAAACTTTTGCAATGTCTTAACACATTGAACACATTGGACTTAGTCAAATAATGTGTCTCGGGGAATCCGATTCAACCTGTTTCCAAACCAGCATTTATTTTTTATTTCGTAGTTGAAATCCATATTCACGTTATTTGACCATTAAAACCCTGTTCGCTGAAGTCTCTTTCGCAAGGTGCATTAATCTATCGTACAGCAGAATGTGAACGCTTTATACACTCACTATCAGGAACGTGAACGGCTTACACACTCACACTCACGAGCTTTTGGTCTTAATTAAAACACATAACTCGACTCCGATTCAGCCTGTTTCCGGGAAACTCATCTAAGTTCCCAAACTCGAGTATAAGTATAGGCAGCTGCAGATCCACCTTCCTCCAGCGACATTCACGTGGTGGAATCTAACATTCATGAAGAAAACATTCTCACCTGCAGTATCTGTACCAAAGCATCAGATTTCAACACTATAAACATATATCACAGAATCCTTACTGCCGTACGGATATAAAGAAAAACCTACAACAAAATACCATTATTCTCGGGGAATTTAAACGCAAAAACAATACGCTCTGGGCTCTATCCGACATCGAACGTCCATTTGATACGTTGTTCGCGAACTTTATTGAATCAAGTAAGATAATTGTATTAGACGATAACATACCCACTTACTACAAATTCAGGCTAAATGTAAACATTCACTTAGCAATAGACAGTTACTGTTTTCACATCACACTACATGAACTCTACTAGATGAAACCTGGGAATGCCGCTACACCCCATACTAATAGCCGCCAAATATAAGTTGAACTTGCGCAGAAGTCGAAATGTTTGGTTGGCGGAACAGCGTAATCAGATGAGTTCACTTAAGTTTTGGGAAGGCTTGGAAAGTTGATCGCCCGTGCAGTTCATGAGATCCGTGGCTAACCTTTGATGCACTGTCATTTATTTTTTATGTTAGAACAAAACGGTATATTGAGAACTTAACCTGCATAAGCAGCTACTCGTCTCTTTCGGTGACCCGGCAGAGGACTCGTATGCCATCATTAGAGAACAATTTTCATGGCGGAGGAATGGCAATCGCAATGGATAGCGTTCGATTTAATAAAAATCCTTACGGATTAAGAAGAGTGGTATCGAGTGAATTCGTGGCGCACGTTTAGAAGTGATACGACCAAATAGTTTCACTGAAAGTTTGTTATTTATTTAATCAGTTTGAATGATCATTTATAACACAAATATGCTTATCTGTCACGTTTGTATAATTGTATAATTCTGTAATTGTTTCGGGGGTATATAATTTATATAACATCATTTTCCCCGAATATTATCAAGCGAAGGCGCAAAACGACAACACGGCGCAGGTTTTGACTCAACTTGCATTTGCATACCAGTAATTCTCACGGTAACAGTTGCATAACCTTTCCAGTATTGGATTTGACAATACATTGCGGTGTAAACGAATGTTGATGTGCATTATATAAACAGCGTTGTATACTGATGTCCAGAAGAAACTATACAAAGACTTTCCGAGACGACTGAAGAACAAATGCTTTCTATTTTCAGAGATATTTATAGAAGAGAGGGTTGTTTTATCACGTGGGAACCAAATGACACTCCACGAAGACACGATTGTTATGAACAGTAACACAAAGACAGAGATAGGAAAAGATTTGCAATGATCTTTGTCTGCATCGTTTCTCTTGGAAGTCAGTATAATATTTCTGTAGCGTTTCTTTTTCCCCAGACTTCAATTAGACTCTATCCATTAAGTTGCTGTTTAACGTGCAATCATTCGCCCTAGCAAATGCCTATCTTTAGCATCACACAAACTATAAAGGCCATGTTTTGTTTCATAGACCATACAATTATGTTTAAGTCATCTATATCACAATGGTGGAATGGCTTGTTTGCATGATATACACATGCTAATTAACTGTCGGGTATTTCCGTCACTACTCGGACTCTCGTTTGTTTCAAGCCTTTTGGTGGTTAAATAATCGTTTTTGTTCACAAGATTTTGCGTGATGCCTTAATAATATTAGTATTTTATGTACGCCAAGTTAATTTTTTTTCTGATATTCCCCTTTAAAGTTGGATACGTGTTCCCAAGCCCAAAATTATGTCGGTGCGTTCTGTGTGAAATAAATAACATAAACTATCAATCAGACATTATAAAAGTGTTTGCCTAATTAATAACCCTTGTGGTCACGTGCTACGTTCACAAACTTCTAGGCAACTTTGAAGATTAGCTGGAAAATTCGAATACATAATATTTCAACCCGGGGTGAAGTATTCACAGACGGCTTTTCAAAAGGTTATTTAACCGACAACAGTGGTTTATTTTGTGTGCATTATTCATCGTCTGTTCAAGGTTTTATATGTATATTTATCATTCCAAAGTTTGTTTTTTGAAAAGAAAACAATGAGTTTGACCACTTATCCAACTGTAAATGCTTAGTTAAATAGATTTTTTTATATCGGTGGTTTCACGCATTGATGATGTTCGTGGGCTACTTGGATACTAGAGGCAGACATAAAAGGTGTTGCCATCATAGTTGGACTCAGTAACTTTAATATTAATGTTGATGTTCGAACCATGTATATATATTCTCTGTGGCAGGACGTTCAATCGACTGTCGATGTATAGAAGTTGAACAAAACGACGCCAACAGCAACTGTATCACTCGTGGATGTCAAGATGAAGGGCAAATCGTTGTCCGAGAAGTTGGTGTGAACAATGTCATATTTTCCTTACTTTTTCTCATTTCCTCTTCAGTCAGATGTGTTCTTATTTTCGTTACATCGAACCCTTATTTATTCAACCTTACGCTTTTCCCTTGCCTTATTATACTACTCAAAAGACCTTTAGGGTCAAACCTGATACAAGCAAACACTGATATAATCGATGTTTCTGTTTGAAGGTTGGGCGGAAATAATTTGAGCTTACATGTATGTTTTTTTTATAGAAAGAATGTATTCATGATATATTGTTACTACTGAAAATTTGCAAATTACTTCAAAGGTCAGCTGAAAATATAACGCCGAAGGGTATTGAATGTTAGAAAATTTGCTTCAAGTGAAATGATCCTCAAAATGTTTAATTCATTATGTACAGGCATGGGCAACATTTGCACATGTTGTTAATATTGTTTTCCTGTTTCCATGGAAACAAATTTGGACATGGAGTAAGCTATCTCTCTACAGCAAATTGTCAGATCTGCAGTCAAAATTCTTTGTTCATGAGAGATGCCAATAACACTGGCAATGTGTCGAGTGGCCAAACGCCTGTCACCCATGACCATGCACACGATCAATGTTTTCTTGGTTGTTGTTTACAGCCTTCCAGATCGTGGATCATCTAAGCTCTCTCTTCCTATCTTGCATTCAGCAACCCACTGTTTAACTATGTCCAATGAAGAGGCATTGTCCCTCAAGATAGAGACCATATCGGCAAGTTTTACCGTATGACTTAAATTTTGACTGCAGATACTTGATGACACCCTATAACCTGTTTTGTCCATATTTGATAACTATCACACCAGGTCAACATAATGCCATGTTGGAAGGAGGAAACCTGTTCCCCAGCTGATATTCAGGTACCATTAACATACTAGATTCTATTTGTTCTGGGCAAAAGTTTGATTTACCTTGGCGTTTCTTATGTTTGGTTTCCTTTGGTCTTTCTGAAAACCGACAGTGTACCAATGTTTTGTACTAAAAAACAATAATATACATGTACTTACCATACGTTTGCATATTCATAATATAAGACAACGGGATATAGCATTTTGTACAATATCTTTGATAACACCGGGGTAGTATCAAAGTGCGTCTAGATCTGATATGAATAACTTCAGGATCAGCTAAAGTACAATAGTATATGATACCCAAGATTAGATATGTCTGTCATCTCGTCATATATAACTGTACACTTCTTCAGGGATAAGGCCGCTGATGTTGTATAATTACCAGCACGAGTGAGTCACATTTACTTCTTTGAAGTTTGCAAGCATTCTGCAACTGCTTGTTGACACATAGGTGTTACCTAAAATACGGCACCAGTAATATCGAATTGGAAACGATAGCCCTCAGGAAATACACGGTGTAAAATAGAAATAATAACCTCTACAAAAGAAAAAGAGCAAAATAATATTTGACCAATATTCAACATCGGGCACTAAGAATCAATATGCATGTGGTTGAAAACGGAGTCAGCATTTAACATTTAAAAACATTCTTAAACTGCCATTTCTTATTGCCTTCCTTTTTTTCAGTTGCCACACCATCAATCGAGAGGGATGTACGAGTGTTTCAATTAGTCATGTCTTGATCAATGCAATGCTTTATAGATCCACAAGTACACTGGACAGTTATTCAAGATGACATTGTTTCGATATCCACGTCCTTCACTGTGTCCAGTTTACCAGTTGACAAAGAGCACAGAGAAGCTAAAACAACAGAAATACTGTTACTAACCTCTTACAATGAATATTCGGCTAAAAGAAACTATTTTTAGTGACAACTATTCATTCCAAATCTATTTTACCAAGTACTGACACATAAAACTACGGAATCTAACATTTTGTGAAAGTCTTTTGTAACACCGTGGCTATGTTTAATTTGTGAGGTTTTCCAGGTGCCAATGTTTCAGTGTTATTGTTCCTAATGCCCGTTTTTATGTGCCATTCGATTAGACGAGAGGCGTATGTCAGTGTTTCAAGTAATCTTGTATTGATCAAGACAGTGCGTCTCCACAACGACGTAAGTACACTAGAAATGATCTTCCCGATGACATAGTTGCAGTTTCTATTTCCATTATTGTGTCCAATTTTCCAGTTGAATCTCTCGTTATGTGTTGTTGTGTTGAAATAATGTAACAAAGGCACTGACTGTAAATAGAAGCAAAAACAATAGAACTCATATAACTCTCGTCTTAGAACGTGGGTTCCTGGCCTGGAGTAAATTTCTCCTCAAAAGGAGATACATTTGTTGATTTTGGTAATCCGATGTCTGTTGTCCATAAATAAGTGAAAAAACATTGCATTGTGCTATTATTATTGCTATTTGAAGTTAAAATAATAACCGTAACCCAATATTTTAAACTTGATCCGTTGCCGGCTGTTTTATTATGACAGAAGTAGAAATACAAATTACAGTCGTCTCCCTTTGTTTCGAACAAAGTGCATTTCCAGAATCGTAAAAGTTCAAAATCAAGAATTACACTTGGCGAAACTTTTGGGTCAGTCTCGAGATATCGTGAATCTCGAAATTTGATATATACATACAACGTATTGATAACTATAGAGAAAATATTGTTCGAGATGTGGATGACATTCGAAATTCAGGAGTTTGAGATAGTGGACTGAACAGAACATGCAGGGAATACATTTACTTATTTACTTTCGAGAAAGGTTTGAAACCCCTGTCCTCTGTGTTGCAGTTGTGCCTATTATATGTGTCATGTACATGAGAGTCGGATGTAGGCATTGTGGCCATGATCTGGGCGTTTGACGAGACAGACATGTTGTCATAAAGCGTTACACGCAACAGCCACGTGCGTCGAGTCACGTGATAATACCAGCGATCAAACAGACACTGCAAAACCGGAAAGCATCTAACAGCTGTTAGTGTGATCAATTAGCTAATATTAATCATATAATGCGACTTAGAAATCAACAACGTGAGTGTGTCATGGGTAGGCTTGACGATGAACACTCCAGTACAGTAGTAGCGTGAGGTCTCGGCTAGCTGTTGTCGTCCTAAAATGCGTAGGACACGTGTGCAACAGACAGGCACAGTTGCAGATCGTTCTTGGTCTTGAACGATGCGAGATACGTCACGCCAAGACGACGTACATAACAGACTGGTTATCTTCACAACCGAATTTTGACTACTATACGTCCACTATTAGATAATTGTACAGAGATCTAGCGTCAGCACAGACAACGAGGAACTCGACTGCGGTCCGCTGGTATCAGTGCTAGACAACACCAAATCTGATGTCATATCACCGCTCTTATTTGATTCGCAGACATGTTATTTATAACCATGGGCATTAGTGACCATTCATGTTCTAAGCTGCGGTTTGCTAATGACAGGGTACAGGTGTGGCTCAGGAAGGGTGGAGATGTCACGCACATTGTTGTTTTCGTGAGCCTGATCGATTTGTAGGGAAATAGCGTGATGGTTCCGAGTCAATATTGTGCCAACGGTCAATCTCAGCAGATTGTCGTCCAGGGCCCTGTTTCACAAAGCGATCTTAGCGCTAAGTTGATCGTAAACCCGTAAGAGCAACTTTTTAAACCAAGTTTTAACCATCATTTCAGTTGACAAAACAAATTAAACCTGCACAACATGTCCTAAGATCACTCCTTGATTGTTCAGAAATGATTGTCCCGTTGATTTCGAAATTAACGGAGCCGCACAGAGCGATCTTAACTAAGATCGCTTTGTAAAACAAGGCCCAGGTAACTATGACTGCCATACAGTATCGCGATCACATTTCAACTCCTGATCTTCTGCCCTTCGTTCAGTGACATGGTTCAGGAATAACATGCCAACGTGACAACGCAACAACCCATACTGGAGACAACTTTTCCCGTACCGCCGGTGTGTATGTCATGGACTGGCTTTCATCTTCCTCACACTTGGGATAAGGCTTGAAGACGAGCGCGACAGCCCATGCATCAACCCCAATTCGAGATATGGGGCAAGGGCTCGTTCACCAATGGCGATGACTTCGGGTTAGAGTCCCGAGGGGTTCTTCGCTTCGTGAGGAGACTTTGTGTTGTCGTCATGGTCGCCCTAGAAGGTCACACTCATTATCGATTGTCTCTGCTGGAACATTTTTATCAATGTACGTGTTGCGGGAAGGGGGAGGTCATGGGATATCATGTATTTTTCAATACATTTATATTGTAATCTACTTGTCTTCTTCTGTATGTTCCCCGTATAATAGCAGTTTATTAAACATATGTTCTCATAAATCTCTACACAACACTTTTATCGTGAGATTCAAGTCAACGCATGTCAAGGTTCTAATTTTGTTGTGTATATTTTGCCAAGACAGTTTGGTGAATATTTGAATATACATGTACTCTCACAATTTCAGTTTCATCCTGCTTCTTAATTTATCAAGTTTCACACACAAAAACGCCCCCAACACGGACATACACACACCTACACACCCTGACACACAAACACACACACACACACACACCTAATTGACGTGATTAATGTGCCGTGGAGCACGTAAAAATTGTAAATCGTCTAAAATTGGTCTTCAGCATCAGACTCACGGGCATGATGGCATGTAGAAGCTGTGTATGGAAACTAAACCCCTTTATGTTCTTACCTCTGAAATGTTTTGGATTTTATTCTAGACTACCTAAAAGAACCAACATGCCGTGGCGTGGAGAACTCAGTAATGCAGAGAATGTTATCAGAAAGCAAGATGTGCCGGTGTTGTATTGTTACCAACGAAACATGCTCTGGTAGAGAGAGCTGAAGGTGGTATTTCTAAATCAGGTTTTGGTCATATTCCAAGTGCTGTACAAATATCAGTCGACAATCACACTGCTTCTCCAAAGACTAAGCAAAAAGCAATACTAACATTGAATTAATGCCAATTGATGAAAAGAGAACAGGCACGTTGTATAAGTCTGGCAGATACTGCTATAGTCTTCTGTCTGGAATAATGACAGGATGGTATAAATATGACGAATTGCAGTTGCTAAGATATCTAAAGTGTGTGTAATGTGTAATTGGGCATTTCGTGTGTAATCTTCAGTAAGCCTCAGGTCGCGCTTCCTAGGAGCCTAACTGAATCTGCGTTTTACTCGATGATCACACAAAAACTGCTGCATCTGTAGTCTATCTTCATTTCCCTTGAAATATAGACAACTGCAACAACAACAACTACTACTACTACTACTACTATCACTAATACTACCATCGACAGCTACACTACTACTGCCATAACTTATACTGCAGCTAATCTTACTACTACTACCTCCGACAACAACAACTACACTACCACAATTTATACTACAGCTACTCTTACTACCAATACTACTACTACTACTACCATCGACAACAACTACACTACCACAATTTATACTACAGCTACTCTTACTACCAATACTACTACTACTACCATCGACAACAACTACACTACCACAATTTATACTACAGCTACTCTTACTACCAAAACTACTACTACTACTACCATCGACAACAAATACACTACCAATACCATAATTTATAATACAGCTACTCTTACTACTAATACTACTACTATCGACAACAACTACACTACCACTATCATCATTTATACTACAGCTACTCTTACTACTACTACCATCGACAACTACACTACTACCACCATAATTTATACTACAGATACTCCTCTTACTACTACTACTACCACCACCACCGATAACAACTACACTACTACTACCATAATTGATACTACAGCTACTCTTACCACTACTACTACTACCATCGACAACAACACTACAACTACCATAATATATACTACCGCTACTCGTACTACTACTGCCATTGACAACAACACCTACACTGCCACTACCATCATTTATACTACAGCTACTCTTACTACTACTACTACTACTACCATCGTCAACTACACTACCACTTCCATAATGTATACTACAGCTACTCTTACTACTACTACCATCGACAACAACAACAACTTCACTACCACTACCACCATTTATACTACAGCTACTCTTACTGTAACTACTACTACTACTACTACTACTACTACTACTACTACTACCATCGACAACATCAACTACACTACCACTACCATAATATATACTACAGCTACTCTTACTACTGCCATCGAAAATGTCACTACTACTACCATAATATATACTACAGCCACTCTTACTACTACTACTACCATCAACAATGTCACTACTACTACCATAATATATACTACCGCTACTCTTACTACTACCATCGACAATGTCACTACTACTACCATAATATATACTACAGCTACTCTTACTACTACTACTACCATCGACAATGTCACTACTACCACCATAATATATACTACCGCTACTCTTACTACTACTACTACTAACCATTGACAATGTCACTACTACTACTACTATGATATATACTACAGCTACTCTTATTACTACTACAATAATTTATACGACAGCTATTCTTACCACTACCACCATCGACAACAACTACACTACTACTACCATAATATATACTACAGACACTCTTTGCTACTACTACTATCAACAACAACTACTACTATTACTACTCTTGATCGATGCTACTATTCCTTTATTACTACTATTTCTACTACTAGCCCTACTAATACTTGCATCAACAAATACTACTGTCACTACTACTCCTCTTACTACTACTCCTCTTACTACTACTCCTCTTACTACTACTACTATTACTACTACTACTATTACTTCAACTTCTACTAAACTACTACTGTGCTTCTATCTATGAAGATGACCTTCCACATAATAACGAAGATTCAGCCACTGCAACCTTAAGCACCGTTCAATATGTTTTGTCTGAATACAAATAGTTCTGGTAGAAAATATACACACAGTTAAATACACATGATTTGGATTTGTTTCACAAATAATAGGATACAGAACCAACTATGGACGGGCACAAAAGCAGAAGAATATATATGGAAAGGTATCATAGAGTAAAACGCTTCTTGCTCGCGGCCGATCCACATTCAGCTCAACACTTACCGAGATTTGTCAGTGTTGACATCCAGCTACACTCGACGAGCGATTTTACTGGCGCTGCTACTGAATCCCTAGCAATCTGATGGGAATGATCGTCTTGTCGTCTTTATTAACGTTGGATAATTATTATTCAGGACCCTACCCAGACCAAAAAGTCAAAGGAGGCAGTGATAAAAACAACGTATCAACATTGTTAATTTATTTACTAATACTCTTACTTAACTGACTCAAAGTCAGATGCGGCGGCTGTCACTCTACCTCATCGTGGGTACAACATTGTTCATTCTGACTAATTCAACTTTGCAATTTGGCGCAGTTATAATATAGTGCATAAACTTTGTGTATTCGTTTATACACATCTTTTTATTTCCTCTTCCATTTTTATATAATATATAATATTATATTTGTTGGATGACTCTCATTCTTGGTAATAACGGGTTTTTAATTTCATTTTATCGACATTTTCATATTTAGTTGTATCAGGCAGAGCAACGTTTCTGTCAAAATGACGTAAGATGATATAACAGTTGGAATGGACCAGTTTTAAATCTGTTAGTATTTTAATCAGGCAACTACAAAATGTTCCGTGGTGTAAAATATCTATACTGACGTCCAAAAGTAAGTATACCAAGTCATTTCAATTATTTCCCCTTACGTCTTTATGCCATAGTTGATCAAAAGGATGCTTTGATTTCGGTGAGTGTAATTTGATTGACATCATCTTATTGATAAACCTTCCAAGTCTTGAAGGGATATCTCTTGTATATCGGACGCATTTGCGAATTTATTCAATAGTCTCTCAAAATCTTGGTATACTTTCTTTTAGACGTCAGTATATATTAAATTATAAGTCTAATTGTTTGATATTAGAATCAAGGCAGGTCCAGGATTGCTGTATATGCATATGGGGGGCATGCTCTTCTGGAATATTTTTGAAGAATTTAACATGCACAATGATGCAATCTTGGCCTTAGTATTGACCTTGGGAGTTGATTTGGTTCCAACATATTAACACAAAGAGCTCCAAGTGCCCCCCTTCCCCCCCCCCTCCGCAACGGTACCTAGCCTTCGATTATCGTGATCAGGAAATGTATTTATTTTCAATATTTATGTTATATTTCGTATATATTCCTTCAAAAACCTGGCTTTTACTATCCCCAATAGCCTTGAATTGGTAATCCTGAGCAAGCGTGACTGAGGACTCGCCAGTCTAGGAGCATCACGTTTTCATTGATATAAGGAGTACATGTACATGCAAGCCTTTAAGTCATTTGCTTTTGTAAAATGTGTCTCCAACAGAGATATCACATGGCGATACAGGAGTACAGAATAAGTAATTATGTTGCATATTGAAGAAACAAATATGGCATCATTGAAAAAGCATACCAAATACCTTTATCGCGATGACCAAAATTAGTTTTTTCCAACAGGTTATTAATGTCATTGGAACTCACCCCATGCCGAGTCTGCAATGCTGTTACTGTTTTTGACTTACCAAAACTCTTTTTTGGCATTTAACCAGAACTGTATTAACCCAAAATAAGGAGTTATATACCAAATTGATAAAATTTAGAGTTAATACAAAAGTTAGTCTTTTTACCAGACCCTAAAGCATGCAAAGATAATGGAGCCTGCCCAAGTCTAGATTTTTAGCAAGTCTATGATTTCTCAGCTTTAGGCAGCAATTAGGCACATCCCTGGCTTCGTTTCTGGTTTTAGTATTTTAATATTTTCAATAAATAATGTTCGTAGATTGAACATATTTCTGGGACTAAATGTTAGTCAATACAAAAGTATGAAGCCGAGGTTACGTCGACATTGCGTCGAGCAGGAACTGGCAGGAACTGACTGATCGACTGTTGCTAGTTGCCGCCGCATCCTGTGAGCCGCACAAGTTCTACTTCTGCGTCCAGTTGCAGACTATATCCTGTTGCCCGCCAGCGACATAAGCGCTCTTACGACGGTATCATGTATCGCAGTCGACATAAGCTACCAGTTCCAACTAGTCGCCGTCATAGTCGACATGAGTAAGAATAACAGGCATACTGCATTTAAAATATTAAAACCTACTACCACGATTTCTGGATTTGTGTAACCAGCATTCTTCCATAGTACACTGGATTGCCTCTATTCCGGTCACCTTATAGTAATGCAATTTTGGAATGATACATCTCTTTACATGTTCAACATGTTCCCATGTAATGCATTCATGAAGATCAAAGACATTGGTTTTGGCTCTTGTTCTTCGCACCAGCTCGATATTCCGTGATTATTTGACACTGAACTCTATGGAATTTAGTAACAATGATTTATCCATAAACTGTTGGGATTTAGATGTGTAAGTTTTATCAGGGGGTGCACTGAACTGGTCGCTACAAGTAAGATCTCCGTGGAAGAATACAAGTCGTGCCATAATGTTAATACTTATTATGTTTTTTTGCTGGTTAAATAAGTGCACACTCGGTATTTGCATTAATACTTATTATTATCGTCTTTGTTTGTTTGTTTGTTGTAAGAAAATATATGCCGTCAAAGCTGACTGGTCTTACGAACGAAAATAATGTGAGCTATCGTCATCGGACGATACACAACGAACATTTGTAATATCTGCATACTGCAAATGAAAGGGATATGATCAAAGATGCAGGTACGCCAATCTATGTTCAGAGTTTGTCTTTCTATTCATTTTGTGATATAATACCGTGCTGTATTTTTCCCCATTTTTAACGCAAAGATTTCACACTATTTTAGGTGATAAAGAAAATTGATTTTAGGTCGCTGTCTGACGCTAAATATAGATTGCGCATTGCATTTTGGGAAGGTAAGCAAATATGGAACTGGCTAAAACGATGGCATGCCATACCGGTCATATGTGAGTGAACGATACGGTGACAATTAGACGAAGCGGGGATACATATGTGATCGAAACGGTTACACTGTTTGGACACATCGGTGACAACAAAAGATATATATATCAATCGATTATTACACTGAATTGTCCATAGACTAAAAACCTTTTTCGTCAGGTGTCACAGTTGTAGGTTGTCACCGCTTTAGCTATAAACCATAAAACGATGACGTCACTAAAATGGGGATTATTGATAACTCGAGTCTCGAGGTCGAGTAAGTAAACTTCTCGGCGAATAAAATGTAGTTAACCGTCCATTATAGCTAAAATGCATAGAATTATCGATAAACGGACCGGTCATTATCACAAAATACGCGGGCAATGTAATCTGATAATGGCCCGATGATTGCTAATTTGCATAGATGATCGGGCCATTATGATCGTTGTCTGGCAACATGG
>JAUELE010223439.1:0-12685 GCA_031471655.1 Diodora aspera | reverse complement strand
AATTTAATGACTACATTGTATTCACTGTAGTGTTTTTCGGTAGCCAAAAGGATGCACTCTCAAAAAATAATATCATTCCAGCTATTAATTTCATCATAAATTCATAATCGTTACGCCAATCGGGAAAAATCGGGTGGTGCTTGGTTAAGTTCTTTGTGTATATTATGAAATCTCGTAAAATGGTCTGAAATTGTACCATTTTGCTTTCTCTTCCGGGCCTCCGCAGTCTGTGAACAGGGGTGACGCCAGAGAGGAGGGAGACGGGAGAGGGCTTCGCCTTTTCGGGGATAAATATAGCAATTCTTCTGGGGAAAATTTCGGAGGGAATGTGTGTATTTTATTGTGTTATTTGAAATTTTGTGTATTTGTTGGGGTTTTCACCCCTTGTCGGGGACCTCAGACCTTACGTCGGGGAATTCCTGGCGCTACCCCTGCTCCCCCCCCTTTACACAAATCCTAGATCCGTCCCTGCATCACATATGTAACTTAGCACTTATAAAACAACAAATGACGTTCCATTGTTTGTGGATACAACGTTTATTACACGTTTGTTATAACGTTGCAATAATGTAGTGTGGAAGGATACAATATCAATAAACCTCAAGCACGTTACATCACATACATACAATACGAGGTACATGCATATACATTCAGGCATCTTCAGAACACATGGATGAAGAAATCAGTTTTCCTGAAACAATTATCATTTTAATCCAAAGAAATATTATTTAAAGTTTTGAAACAACATACTTAATATTTTTGTATTGAAACATGATTAAATCAGACAAGAAGATTGACATAAAAATATCAGAAAATATTATAAATTTGGACGTGTAAAAGAAAATGTACTATGTACAGAATTTCATATTGAAATTGTGCCTTGAAAACAGACACAGAAAGACATAGGGTTATGCATTTGCAGTATTCTTTGAACATAACAGATTTGAATTTGATGTATAAGTTTGTGCACCTCCAGTTGAAAAAGATCGAATGTTGGTAATAGCTGCATGTAACGCTGGATCACTGGACACACCCTTTTTAAATGAGAATGGCCACCCGACCGCATACATATGTAGGCTTGTACGCAATAGAAATACACACCTTTAACACCATTATGCTGTTTGGTTGTTGAAGCAATTTAGAATCCGACACATTACCATCACAAAAGATTCACGTGGGTGCCAAACGACTTGCGTTTCAAATACCAAATTTGTTTCTTTTTTGTGTTACATACTCTTAAATATTTCAGTTTCAACTTTGACATTTTGCATGGCCACCAACGACACGTAAATGTTTACATTTGAATCAAGTCATAATGTAACTAGATTACTAAATATACTTGCACTGAAAGTATACCGGCTTTCATACAAATACCATCCGAATAATGCAAATATTATTGCATATTTGAAGAGCTCATCCCTGCTTATCGTTTTGCGTTTAAAGCACATTGGCACTCCTAAATATTTTAAAATATGTAGCAAATGAACCGAATTAAGATAATCACTAACATTTGAGTTCAGTAGGGCGTATATTAACAATCAGTTGGTGGAGATTCTCTTGATATATGATCATGATAGTGTCAATCATCTTTTCGACAAATGACTGACAGACCTTAACTTAATGGCGTATTAAAGTGACGTGTCTATTGGTGGCAAGCACGCCCTGTAATATTTTTCCTGGTCACATGGGTAGAACTAGTCACCGACCTGTTTGACAACGTTTTCAGAATGAGAGATAAGACATAAAAACACACGACATTCCAGAAAATATAATCACGAGGCAACAAATATACCAAATGGTAAAAACCGAAACGTCTTCAAGAACAAGAAAAACAAGCTGGGGTTTGCCACGTGTGTCTCCAAACAGGTTCTACAGAACACAGAACTGGATTTTGTGAATATGTTCCAACCTTACTGTAATTAATGAGACGAACCAGAAAGCAACTGAGCCATGATGGTATGAACAAAACACAAATTTAAATAGGACAATCTCATAATAATGTATTAATATTGTACAGTTTTAGGATAGTGGGAGGAAAAAATAAAGTAATATATATCACTTGAGGGGTAACCCAATAAGATATATAAGTTAATAGTAATTGACACAATTCTGTACATTTTAACATGGAAATTGCGTTATAACCAATGCAGTATCTATGGGCACAAGTTTATACTGACAGGAAACATCGTTTCATACTCAAATTGCATTTCTCACTTTTATTAAGCAACGCACGTTGTCTGTAGATAAAATATCAATTACAGTGTTCATGTACTTGCAGATCACGCACTACCCAATCAGTAGAATATACTTTAAGAAGTAATTATTTTACTGAATATACGGTCATACGTGTATTAAATATGGTGTAATAACATTCACTCCTACATACGTCGTGAACGCCATTCAGATAATGAGACATACATGCAACGTACACTGGTCTTTATGCTGTACATTAGTATATGAAGTGTACAAATATATAATACCAATCTGTTTACAGAGTATTGTACTTATATACACAAAACACTTTACTTACAGATGTTGAACACGAAATTTCAGTTTTATTCGAAGATTGCACCATTTTCTCTCATAAAACCTTGTAAAAGAGTCATATTCTTAAATTCATTCAGAGCTTCATCTCTGTTCAAATGAATCCAACTCTATGATTTTATTCTACGTATCGTCAATTGGCATGTCAATCACGTCCATATGACATAAATTGGCAAATTTAACCAGTTCATGGTTTCTTAATATAACTTGAATGTCTTCATGACATTCGTATTATAGACTATATCGTATTTATATCATCTATATTACAGGTATGTTACATCATATATTTACAAGGTCTATCCAGTTTGATTACCAGATAACAGATTAATCAAAGAAGCAAACGCAAGAAGCACATTTACTCCCTATAAACACAAGTTACTTACTCTAGCACCAATATCAGTGAAAGGAACTTTGCCACTAAATACTTATCGGTTGCGATAACAGTTTTATTTCTTCTAGCATCACAACATCTATATGAGTACAAGTTCAGTAACGGTTTAGGGTTTCTTAGCGATTCCATCACGGATTTGTGAAGTTATTTAATACTTATCAACATGTACATGTAAATCAGTTAACTACTGCACATACATATAGAAAGGTTAAATATGTATCTGTCAGTGTGGTAAATTATTAGTTTAATAATTACTTGTGTTTGTAGAATTGGTATGCTAGGGGAAATATAACCGTGAATCTACGACAGCATCACACTACTTGTCTTTTCACACTCTACAAGGAAGCACTATTGTGTATTTACAGTTCAGTTCCATAAGTTTGGACTCTTACACAACGAGTCACTTCATGACATAAAACTGTTAGAACAAATCTCTCAATTAAGTCTAGAGTGAATTTTGAAAACACTATTACAGCTGTTTATTATTCAAGAGTTCTTACTTCCTACTTTTGTTTTTATTAAATTTACTTTTAAAGTTGGATACGTGGTCAAAGTCTGTATTTTCTTTAAAAAAAACAGCCTTTGGAACGATAAATATACATAAAATTATGTACATACCATGCATAATACACAAAAGACACAGTATGTTCGTGGGTTTTACAACCTCTTGAATATCATCATTTACTTTAGGACTTCCATGCCATAAAAAATAAAAGCATTCCGAACTTTCCGACAGAATCATGAAAATAATTGTAAACCTTCGGAAACGTTACACTTGTAAATAAATGCATTCGGCTCATATTCAGAAATCGAGGGAACATTCTTCGGTTAACCCTCCGAGAAAGATTTGGAATGAAGCTGCCTATTTGAAAGTAGAAAACCAATCCGATTGCAACTGCCGGGACTAAGGGCATACGGCGTTATTTAGTTAGGCGTACACTTTTACAATGTATGATTTACAGTTCATGTTATCTATTTCACACCGATAGCACCAGATCTATTTCAGCGTTCGGGAGCACGTATCCAACTTTAACGTTTTCACCATAGATATACAAGCACCAATCGGAGCAAAGAAACAGTTTTGTTAAAAGTTCTCAACTTTACCTTGTCGCTTATGGTACCAACACTGTGTTTAAATTTAAATTTTAATCTTTTCACTGCATCTTAGAAGAACGGCTATCACTATATAAATATATAATCTTTAAAAGGTCCTTTAGAGAGGTCACTGTATAACAATCACTTTCTCTCTTTTTAAGATCATTTTATAACTCTCGTTTTTAATATAGAATGAGAAAATAGAATAATCATCCAGTCCATACCACTCAGATACCTGTTGCCGAATATGCCATACTTTTGTCAAATATATATACCTGCATTACAATATAGAGACAGAGACGACTTGTTAATACAGTAGGTCATGCGCTCCAGTGCTTGGTAAGCGACCTTGAACTTGTCGTGTGGTATACTGCGTGTCGTCGTGATCACCTTGACCTTCTGTTACCGAAAGAATTTGCGAAAACAATTTTAAAGTGTCCATGCTGCTAAGTTCCTTTTCTGATGCAAATGCCGATGACGTCATGCTATGCGGTCCGTATGCTCCATCAGTTATTGCACCACGCGCTCCGGCATTCTCCATCAGGTGTTCGTAAAGACGTCTGCGCTGTTCATTCGCGAGCAGATCTATTTCAATTTGTCGAGTAACAATGGCTGAACTTTTCCTCCAAACACTAAACTCATAGTCTATAGGAACAATCCTCTCTGCAATGACCTTGACTACAACGAAAGCTTTGCCGTCTTTCAAGGTCAAGTTCACCTTTTCGTTAACAGCATCGAAATTGTCCGTGTTCCCTGATCGGTGAAGAGAGCCATCAGCGTGAACAAAGTCAAGGTCACCGTAGATCTCCTCGTTATGGTGCTCGACGTCGATGTTCTGACGGATGTCCTTGGACTCTATGTTGGCCAATCTGGAGAGAAGCAGGTTAGATAGGTTCTGTTTCTGGACCGGTTGTGGACTCATTTGAACTGAAATAAGAACGAAAACATGAATTACTATACAAGAAACGTAATTACTGATGTTATACAGGCACAGGGGGGTCACAGTTATCAAATGTTGTACAGGCAATACGTTACAACCGGTGAGTACAAGACTCTGCAATGACAGGTGGCTTAGGGGAAAGCCTTACGCGATGTTCTCCACGACAGTAGCAAGATGTGTTAGACCTGCAGCTCATGTTATTTCATTCATTTATCCACCCTGAATATAGACGACAACGGCAAAGTATTCATAGTATACTCTAATCATTAATTAAAGCATGATCCGTGGTGCCACTTAGATCGAATAGGGCCTCAGTAACCAAATGCTTGTCGTACAAGGCGATTAAAATGGGGATATTTTGCTTTGCTTTCCTTTCTATCGATCCCTGTTATAAACTGTCTTTTCGCTCGATCTGCACCTTGCACATCACGTTGAGTTATGACTGAAATATTGCCCTTGCAACGTAAACATCATTTCAACTCAACTCAATTCAGTAAAGCAGAAAACGAGCAAGGCAGTTGAGGTTATTTTTAGCTTTATCATTCTTGTCATTCTTAAATCAACATCAGTAAAAGAATTCGTGAAGCCACTACGTTCTTCGTAACTGATTCACAGCTCTAAAAGGCTACCCATTCAGAAGAGTGCGTGTTCATCTCATATTATACATAAAAAGACTTCGAGTTCTAAGATGCAACCCGTTTGCTATATCACGTATCTGGGTAAGTCGCGTGAGCAAACCAAACATGTCTATTTGATCTTGATACATATTAAGCTGATGTGTTTACGTATCCACCTAATAGTCGCAATAGTTTCATAAAACGTCCTGAACCGCCATTTCTGAACTCTGTGAACTGTAATATTTAGACGAAAACAATTGTTTAACTAAAGTATGTAGTTTGTTATTTGATAAAATTTACCCTAAACCATCATTTTATCAGAGAAAATACTTTACGTAATTAGTGTAGATGGTTATGTCTGCTATAATAGGCCAAATTCAACGTTAACTCCCAGCGAGTCATGTCAGTTCAACGGAAATGCGCAATTAGGATTGCAAAGAAAACGTGAAACGGTGCATACAATGTCAATGAGTGTCAGTGCATAAATACATAAAACAGCCAACCACACAACTGCAAAAACCAGAAGTTCAAAATGTCAAAATGTAATACTTCAATGTAAGTGCTGAAATCCTGGACTTAAACTGGGGTCACACGTGGGATACAAGGGATTCTTACCTCTCTGACCTTCACGGGAAATATAAACGTAACTCTTTTTATTGCTGTATAGAAAGGAATCCAGAAACAAAGTTAATTACTGTAAGTCCTGTCCAAAGTAAAATGCATCACTTTGTGACACAAATGTGTTCATGTAAAAACATATTGAGTAGTGAGAGAGGTAAAGGTTTAATGTGCACACACCAGAGATACTGATTTGGCGAACGGGTGCTTCTGAGTATTTCTAGAGCGTATTAACTAGAGTTCACTGGATCACACAGTTATTGTTATACAGAACGTATAGGTAAAAGTTATCAGAACTGTTCTGTTTTAATAAGCAGTATCATATTGCCTTAATACTTTGATTCACAGTTTGTAATCAATGACAACCGATAGGACAGAATGAACTACATGTCCTTTACTCGTATAATGTGTGTCAATACAGTGTTAACAGGCTCAAGTTCTGATTTTTGAGTACGAACGTTAAGAATTTACACTGAGAACATCAGCGCCACATGGTATGAAGCAAACGCATACACAAAATGTACACTACGCATATATGCTAAGGGCTAAACGTCTATGTGAGTTTTATAATAATGTGATATCAGCTGTAGCTCATATGATATCAGTTTTACGCTTACATGATATACATGTACTAGTAATCTTTACGCAAATGTTATATAACCTTCATGCGTAGACTCTATAATCTTTATGTTTATATGATAGGAGCTTTATATACTAAAAATATGTGTTTTATATCCTTATGACATATCCTTTTTTTGTGATATGATTTAAATGATATGATATTTACTTTTATCACCTAAGGTTTACCCCTGAACGATCTGTGACTTTACAGTTACTTAATACGCAGTTTGCGTTCGTATGATATGGGCTGCACGTATATATGATATACAAATTACGTCTATGTGATATACTCTTTGGGCCTAAATGACATTATCTGTACATCCATATGACTTACTCTTTACGTCCATATGCCATAAATTTTACGCTCATATGCTATAAATATAACGTCCATGTGATATAATATGTACGTCCATATGATAAGAACTTTACCGAAAGGCTTTAAGCCATATAATATAATCTTTACGCCCATGTTTTATAATCCTTACGTTCATAAGATATAAATTTTACGTCCATGTGATATCAACTTTGCATGCATATTATATCAACTTTACGTCCTCGTGATATCATTATTTATCACGTAATTCTGAAACCGAACAATAGCCATCTCTTTAATCGAACCAGTTTCAAATTACGTTTAGATCTATAAGAAGTGGTGATGATTAGTTAACCTGAACAATTAGTTTATTAATATTTCAAACAAATTTTGCAATTTGACCAAAATGTTTCAAGTTTTTCATTGTTAAACAAGCTGTACTCGAACCTAAATATCCTTAATATATTCCTTTTGTATTCAAACACAGTATTTAAATGTCAGCATAACCCTTTCATGTGTATCAAATCTCAGTTTAACATAATTTGTGCATTAGAATTCCGTTTGTTACGGACGAGCGGATATCCTCCAGATTTGAAGGTCACATTTCACCATCATAATCACCAAGGTGACGGGTCGACACCAGCAATAGGGAACAAACATTGACCTGTGTCCCCGCTGCTTCAGGCAGAGGCATGCTATTCTGATACACGATGATACGAGAATCCGACCACTGAGTTCAAGCTGAGATTGCATTTAGTTTGTGTAGCCAGGTTAATAATTGTAGGTGAAAATACCTTAAGGAATTTTGTTTTGTACAAGATGAAAACACGTTATGCATCGTCGCTCACTAAGAGTAAGATAACCTGCCAACAATACAACACTGTCTTCGACGATACTGTATCATCATTTGTTTTTCTTTGCAAACAAAGTTACAGCTCTGAAGCATGGCTTGTTATGTAGGGCAAATAAAAACAATTTTACATATAGCTCATATAGACCTGGGTGAATTTGACGACATTAACTTATCATATTTCATTATCGTGTATACATGAAATTTCATGAAAAGGATATGCATATCTATTATGGGAATACTGTCTGCTATCTTGTCACGGGTGAATGCAGGTGTGTCTTGCATAAGCGGATGATGGAGGCTATGCAAACTACACGGAGGTGCAGATTAAATACTTTTATGGAACTGAGGCCCACTACTCAGGTTTCATTGGTGGCGGTGTTTCACTTGTGTACTGAGTTTCGTGTACTGTAAAATATCAACGAAGTATTTTTGAATCTGTCATACTCATGACGAAAATCTAGCCGAGAGCTAAGATGACTTAACAAGAACTTAATGTGACTTAACCAGAACTTAAGGTGACTTAATCAAAACTTAAAGTGACTTAACCAGGACTTAATGTAACGTAATCAGAACTAAAGTTGACTTAACCAGGACTTAAGGTAACGTAATCAGAACTTAAGGTGACTTAACAAAGACTTAAGGTGACTCAATCAAAACCCACAGCAACACCCTGTGATACTTTTGAACTGAGTGATGAAGAAATCAGGTACAGAAGCAACTGTTCAGTTAATAAGTGGCCTTCAATAATGAAATGACTTCTTTAATCAAACGACACATATTTGGTTGATGGAGAAATTTATCATTCTCTCTTTTGGAACTTTCACTTCATTGATCTAGTACAATGATCTAGTACAATGTTCCAGTGATAATTTACCCGAAAACAGACTGTCAGTGCTCTGACATGCATGCGGGGATAGGTTTAATAAGGGATTTACACTTGTGCACAGTACAAGAGGAAGGTGCAGTTGTCTTTCGCAATTTGTTTGAAGACCGAAAAGATCACGCTGCCTTTGCAGCAAGCAAACTGACGTAATATGCTTCTCAAGTAAATCTACCTATAGGATTGTCACTGTTTACTTTTCATTAAAACTGCTCGAAGGGAGGTTTTCGTTCTCAAACTACTTTTTTGCAAACTTGAAGCTTTAAAGTACAAAAATAACTAAATTGTCTATCGTCCTTGCCCAATGTGTCTTGTAGCGAAGAAGAATTTTATGTTATTCTATGCTCAGCCCAACTATTGAAAGGTCAGTGAAACGACCTATCCGTAATTTTCGAAAGTCATAATGATGGGTATAGGTAACAGAGTTGACAAAGAAATGTGTATTTTGTAAAATGTACAGATGAAATGTGCAGTTGCATGAAAAGAAAGTTACATTCGTTGATTATATGTTTATACTCATTGCACGTTTAGGTGGGTTTTTTTCGCATTTCTAGTCCTTTTTAAAATACAGATTTTGAGTATGTCTTGTTTTTAAGCAAATCCTACATAAAACGTCAATAATCAAACAGCGTGTATTATCAACCATCTTGGATATTTCACTTAACTGCTGCGAAAACCATTGCTTCAAAAGTGTCATATTAAGCCTACTCTAATGAGTGACCCTTCAATAGTTGGGCTGAGTATATTTCATAAAACTGTTAAAAAATGCAGCAGTATTCAAAGTTCGTTTCTTTAACTGTTCTCACTTTTAGCCTTAACCCTGTTGGAACCTCCATTACCATATACACGCTACTGCATACGGAGTGTGCTTAACCCACTTTGCCTCTGGAGTATATATACAGCGCTATTATATATCCCATAACTTACGTCCTCGTTCTCCTTCAATACATCAATTCAATGCGTTAAGGTCAAGTGCGGAGGTATTCACATGTTCCTACGTTCTATCGGGTTGCTATGGAAACGACGGGTGTAGCTCTTTGATAAGAATAGGCTTCGCGTAACTGAACGTCAGAATTTAAAATTTATTGCGACTGGGTATAGAAACAGAGAAATCAGATTTATGTATTTATAAAATCGTAAGATTCTGTCTTTAATATTTATTTTGCAAGGCGAGGTATGAATGCTTGCATGTGTGCTTGTTAATCGGTTTAATGATGCAACGTGTAAAATGAGAATTAAGCTGCGTTTAGCTGACACACGGTATGCGGTATGCGGATTGCGCAATGCGGAAAACGGAATGCGGAAACTATACAACATGTACCGTTTGTCTGCGAACGGAATTCATTGCGGCAAAATCGTCATGCCTCCGGTACACAATGATTCAAACCCGTGATGAGTCCATATGAATAAAATGAACTTTGTTTCCGCTAAATTTCTTAACCATTTTTTTCTGATTATCTTACCTCAGATTTAAACTTAAAGGAACATGATCAGAGATGCAGGTACGCCAATCTGTGTTCAGAGCTTGTCTTTCTGTTCATCTAGTAATATAATACCGTGCTGTATTTTCCCCTCATTTTTTACACACGGATATCACACTAATTGAGGTGATACAGAAAAGGAAGTTGCCGTCTTCGTCTAACGCTAAAAATAGATTGTGCATTGCATTTGGAAGAATGTAAGCAAATATAAAGTAAGTAAACTTTTCGGTGAATAAACTGTAGTTAACCGTCTATTATTTGCAGTAGGATTTCGCCGTTATGTAATTGAAGTGTTTTAGTCAGACCGACTTGAACGGTGTTTTAGTTTTTGATCGGTTTTTGAGATGCAACTCTGATCATGTCTCTTTAAGCATGGGTGTAAAACATTATGAAAGCTCTTAGAGTGCATCATTTCCATCCTAAAGCTTCGCCATGCTGATCTCACCCATTGTCAACATTGAAACTTGAGAGGTCTGCCATGTTGTCAGTGCTTACTTTGCTGTTTACAGTCATAGATCATTGTCGCAGTGGCCCTTGTAAACATGGTGGCTCCTGTATCAACACTCCGGGAGAAAACCCTGGATATGCGTGCAAGTAAGTGCGTCAAACTTTAGCCTAAGTCACCATTATGGTGATAGTGTCCAGTTGTATTTAACTCTTTCAGTTCATTGTCAGATAAAACATGGAGGTACATAGCCTTTTGGGACATATCTGATATATCGGATCCATCCTGACTTCACCTACTTATAATGATATACATATTTAGTAACAACACTTTATTGTCCAATTTACAAAGAAATTTGTTTTCTGTGCTATAAAGGGTGGTAGCATGAGTAACCATTTTCAGCTGGGCCAACTGGGACAAGCGGAGTAAAGTACCCATGAGTACAACCTTGACTTAGGATTCCATTAATATGTCTACATTTGTCACTGACTGGAGCGATTCCATACATCGGAGGTTTCAGTAGAAGACCGGTACCGGCGATTGACTGCTGGCTATTTTGTTCCATCCAGGCGCCTACTTCGCCCCAGTACTGAACAGCTTAATGTGCCTGCTTGCACAAGCATCCACTTTTCTAATACAGCCTCCCATTAAAACTTACTGAAAGCACTGATACAAATTGTCCAGTTTTTGGAAGCTGTGTACACCAGAGCCGTGTACGCAGCATCAATTCTTGTGGGAGAAGAATCAACAATTATTTTGTTTGGATACCGTCATAAAAAGAAATCAGAGATGACATCGCTTGCGTATCTTTCAAGTGTTGTTACTTTTCGTAGCCATCAGACCTCTGAAATGGTTGTCACAGCAACTGATTGGCTCAGACAAAACTGACTTCTCCAACCGATGAGTCCAATTTTGGATGAAAGCAGTATAGCACACCTTACGGAAAAATTACCGAATAGACATATCACCTTACTTGGGGAACCTTTACCCCAATTACTTCTCCAAAAAGGCTGCATCATCAAACTTGTTCCCAATGTTCCTGTAGTGCGTCTGTGGTCGATGTGTCGAGGGATCGTGTTTGAATGTGTATGTAATTATGGATATCTGTTTTCAGCAAGAGAATGTTGACTCTGTGAGCTTTGTAGCTTCGTAGTCCATGAGCTCTTGTTTGGTACTCCGTGAGTGTTGTAGGTTAGTAGTCCAAAGAGAATGTTGATTCCGTGAGTGTTGTAGGTTTGTAGTCCAAAGAGAATGTTGACTCTGTGAGTGTTGTA
Organism: Diodora aspera; assembly: GCA_031471655.1. Taxonomy (NCBI): domain Eukaryota; kingdom Metazoa; phylum Mollusca; class Gastropoda; order Lepetellida; family Fissurellidae; genus Diodora; species Diodora aspera. The sequence continues at coordinate 613 of JAUELE010223439.1, read as the reverse complement.
GATTTGTAGTCCAAAGAGAATGTTGACTCCGTGAGTGGTGTAGGTTCGTAGTCCATGAGTTCTTGTTTGGTACAGTATACTTTTCTCGCACAGATGTTCGTACGGATGGACAAGTGCTACTTGCGGTGATAAGGACAGCGAAGCAGAACGTAAGTTTAAAAATTCATAATGGAGTCTTGAAAATCTATTGTCATTTCTTCTGTTTGAAGCTTTAAGATTTGTCAAATTCAGTATTTCAAATGGTTTGTCAGTACCAGCCGTAGCTCTCAGGTTTCGTCGCAACAAAATCATCCAGCTTGCCACTGGTGATGCCAGCTCTCCTCCTGTACCCAGCTGGCAAAAGTAGGCATATAGCTGAAAGATTGCTGAGTCCCACTATAAATCTAACCAAGCAAGCTTGATCTCATGAACTGATTAGAGTTTGGAGGTCATAGGTCAGAGGTTGTGACAGTTTTGCTGAAAATACATTATGACACTTGATGCAAGATAACAAGAACTTGTTAGTCAACTTTGATTATATTAGGCATATACCACCTAGACCCTGGTCTCACGAACTGATTAGATTTTGGAGGTCATAGATCAAAGGTTGTGACCATTCTTGCTGAAAATACAT
>JAUELE010223428.1:0-12686 GCA_031471655.1 Diodora aspera | reverse complement strand
AAAAGTGGAGGTGTATCCAGATATACACCTACACTTTTAACAAAAGAAACCATGGCGACGAGACCGGAAGTGGGGTACAAATATCGTTTACAAAACACAAATTGCTGCAATCGTAAGTTTGAAATGTTGTATTTATTGTTTTCCAGATGTGTTGGAGAGTATTGCACTGCGTGAAGCCAAGTCGTCTAATTTGATATAACTTTACACAGTTTCATGGACCTGTCGACGTTGTAATACCATTCATTTGCACCAGCTGGTACAAGGGTCGTAAATATTAACAGATATAATAGACGTTTACTCCTACGGCGTTATTGAACCGCATTAGTTGCATAGCCTACACAAGGCTAGTCACGTTTCACGAACTGGACACCACGTGTTTTCAATAACTGCAGGTGATATGTTCCCTGGATACATCATCATTTGATTTTGCGTCACAAGGCAGCAGTGTACAGCACGTTTAAGCTGGTATTGGTCTTTCTTTGTGGTATGAGACAAGAGCAGAACTAACTGCAACATTCAGAATGGCGTTTCGTAACGGAGGTTCCGCCCAGATGCAGTTTTGGATGGGAATTCTGTTAGGACTTTGTGTAGCCTTCCTGGTTACAAGTGTTGGGAAGATAGGGACTCTGAGAGGTGTTAGGTTTGACAACGATCACCTCAATCCAAAACATCTGGAGTTGATCAAGGCAGCGATACGTTCAGAGAGGACGGAATCACTGGATGCAGCAGTCACTGGCTGTGTTACCCGGATGAAGGAAAATATAAACAAGGATGATAAAGGCAACGAGGCTCACAATTTGCATGAAGAGTTTGAGAAGCACGTGGAACAGCACCTTGCGAAAGATGTCAAATTTGGAGATGAACATTCGCATCATGGTAAGTCTGGCAACTTTCTGTTACTCCTGAGTTGGCACGGGATGGCGTAGTGGTTAGCAATAACAGCCCAGTGATCTGCCATCCTTGGCAATCACGGTTCGAGTCCAGTCTAGGTACCTCTCTTTCAACCCGGAGATTGGAGGCTCTCACTGACGTGGCGTTGGTGACCGGAGATTGGAGGCTCACACCGACGTGGCGTTGGTGACCGGAGATTGGAGGCTCTCATCGACGTGGCGTTGGTGACCGGAGATTGGAGGCTCACACCGACGTGGCGTTGGTGACCGGAGATTGGAGCCTCACACCGACGTGGCGTTGGTGACCGGAGATTGGAGGCTCTCACCGACGTGGCGTTGAGGACCGGAGATTGGAGGCTCACACCGACGTGGCGTTGGTGACCGGAGATTGAAGGCTCACACCGACGTGGCGTTGGTGACACCGTGTTAATATGGCTGAGAGACTGCCGAACATTACTCACTCACTTTAACTCTCAACTCATTGGGCTTCCGATGAGTGACGTAGTCTTTCAGAATAGAACCCCAACAACCCAATGCGTGTCGTACAAGGCGACTGAAATGGGTGTCTCTTGCTTATACTTTTCTTACTATAGATCTTTTTTACGAACTATCCTTTCCCTTTGTGTGCATCTTGTACATCATCTTGGGTATGGCTGGGATATTGTCCTTGCCATACATTGTAATCTCTTAACCATTTTACACTCGGACTTCCGCACACAACGAAACCCTTCTGCATCTGTACTGACCTACCAATGTACGACCAGATACCCACTGAAATGAAGCAACACCCCTATACGTCATCTGAGCTGTTAATTCATGTTGTATGTGGATTCAGTGAGAGAGTGAGATAATAAATAATAATAAAAAGTAATAAACAGTAATAATAATACTTTATTATCCAAGTACATACGGGAATTCTTTTCCCACCCTTATGGGTGGTTGTCGCCGCCGAGCAGCGCAAACACTCATATTCAACTGGGCCAACTGAGACAAGCGGAGTTAAGTACCTTGTCCAAGGGTACAACACGGCGCGCCGCTAGTTAGGATCCAACCGCGACCTAACCATCGTCCGACGCCTGTTGCTCACGGCTACCGCGCCTTCTAATTAGTGAGTGAATGACGCAACGTACCAGAGACGTAGGTAGGAGGAAGATACTGAGAGTATATATGTGAGAGAGACAGAGAGAGAGAGAGAGAGGCGTAACAGGTGATGGGCAGAGACATTTAGAATGAGACGGGTATTGTAAGGGACAGGGGGAAAGATATTGATAGCACAGAGGTCAAAGAGGTAGACGAATGCCGCTCAGTGAACATTAATTCACTCGACACCCACTTCCGCCACGCAACTTTCATCTCCATTCTACCCTGTGGGGCTTCCGGGGATTGATGTGGTAAAATAGGGCATCAGGAACCCAATGCTTGTCGTACAAGGCGAATAAAATGGGGATCTTTTGCTTCCACTTTCCTTTCTATCGATCCCTTTTGTGAACTATCTTTTTGCTTGATGTGCATCTTGCACATCACGTTGCGTTATGGCTGAAATATTGCCCTTGCAACGTAAAACATCATTTCAACTCAACTCTTACTGGTTATGGCCTGAATGCAGGTCACTGGGGTTCAAAGGACTAAGGATGTGTTTTTTCTAGGTTGTCCTTTATCCACTCAAGGATGTGGTCATTAAACCAAAAAAATGCTATTCTTCTTTCAGTGTGCTAATATGCTTGTTGATTTGGAGGAGAGGATGAGGATCGAGATAATGGCACGGATGGAGAAAGAGGGCATCCAGGATGGAGGGGTCCACTACTCCGATTTCTCATCTGACCTGGAATCCAGGTGAGCCAATGTATTTAGGCAAACTGAAACCTGTGCCCTGTGGGAACCAGTGACTTTCTTATCCAAAAAACTTACACTGTTGCCTGAGGCTCTTTGGGGAGGCAAAGGCACCTTGTGTGGCTCATATAATAGAAGTGATCCGATTGGTCCAATAGCCGAGGCGCCTTATTTCGCCCGAAACGTGAGTTGAAGAGGGCTCTGTGCTACAAGTCGACCAAACATTTTTGCTTTAATTCTTCTTTATATCAGAGGACATGGGGATAGCACAGTGGTTATCATGTTGGCCCAGTATATTCTGCCAACCTTGGTGATTGTGGTTCAAATCCTGCTTGGGTACCTCTCTTTCAGTGTTGTCTCTATAGTCCACTATAGTTGCCTTCAGGAGGCGTGGACTGCATGTAAGCCAGAAAATTGTTGTATACGGTTTAACACGAATTCTGACAATCTTTCAGCCATACCATCTAAGTATCACCATCATCACATCAGTGTCAGGGTTCCATCTCTAGGGATCAAACTCGGTACTATCAAACTTAACAGACTACTGGCACACTAACTCCATTTCATGTCTGATCACTTCTCATTCATTTATGCATTTGTTGTCTTCCATAGTGATGGTGGATCAGACAGTTCTGTCTCAGATGGTCCTCCTGTACATCTACAGTATGCTACTGCAAGGGTAAGTAACTCCAGCATTGTTTTCATCACTTTGTCATTTGCATAACTACAATGCATGAATGTATTGTTTCTCTTTTGAATGTATGTTTCTTACTTCTTCATCCTGTATTCTTTTTTATTCTCCTGGACATGGGCTATCATCTGCTTGATGCTGTTTTTGAGTTTGTCTTTGTTGCATGGATTTATTCTTATTTTCTTTACAATGGTCCTGTTACTAAGTTCAGTTACTGAATAGTTTTAAGCCACTGTTTCTACTTTAAGCTGTTCTTCTAAAGATGCTTGCAAGTTGCTTATTTTCATTAAATGGGTCATCTACTGATAGAATACTCATCCAGCAATTTACTGGTCCTAACAGTTGTTGTACCAAATCCTGTGAACTGATCTTCTGTCCTATTTTTTGCCATCTAGAGGGTCCCCAAGGTGTGGGAGATAACTGAAATACTGCTGAAAGACATGTTAAAAATACAACCCATACTTACACCTAACTGTGCCACAAAATGGTTTTGGTAATGTGACAAATTGTAAGGTATTTTCAATTTCATGCACAACCGGGCTCACAACTTCAGCAACCATGAACATTTATTTGAAGTGCAAGCATATTTTATTAAAACTGAACCAGGTACCACAAGTAAAAAGGCATTTAAAGTCTGTTAATATAATTTATTTATCGCCATTGATGACAAAACATACACACACCCTCATTGATTTTTCAAGCAAAAATATTATGAATGAAGACATTTGTGTAGTTATTTTTGATACATTTAACCCTAGCTCTTTAGTCATAAAGATTTGAGTGTTGTGATATGGTTCAGAATTGTTTATTTTCAGATGAAGAAGCAGTTAGAAATAATTGTATGTTCTGGAAAACTGCTGTATTTTTAGCCGTTAGTCAATGCTCTAGTTTAATTCTAATGAGGTTGCTACGCAAGTCAGTTTCCCAGTGCAGGATGCTTACATTATGTTTCTTGTGATTACTCATTCCAAGTATTAGTTTCCGCTGATACATCAATTGCTTTTCATTTTCTCTTTTTATGCCTTTTTATTTTTATAACTTTGAATTTTATATTATAATAATAATAATGGATAGTTCTTTTATAGCGCGGTATCTCCACCTAACAGTAGACTCAAAGCCCTTCCATATATTACGCTCATTAACCTAAGCTGCCTTTCCACGCTAGAAGGTCTATACACTCCAACGATTGGAGGACCAGTACCCAGTTTGAGCTGGGTCGACTGAGACAATTGGAGTAAAGTGTCTTGTCTAAGGACACAACAAAGGGCCGCGAGCTGGGGACAAATCCGACGCTTTACCACGCAGCCACCGCGCCATCTATATGGCTTTATGTATCCTGGTGTAGACTTCATATGGGTTTGAATCTCCTGCTGATACGCAACCTCTCTTTCAGGTTAGAGGTTGAGAGCTGATAAGAATGTGATGTGGGTGACACAATAATGATATGGCTGAAAGATTACCGAAATCTACAATAAACCAAAAAATGAAGTATCTTCTAAAAAGCGTTACAAAGAAGCAAACTTGCTGATGGAAACAAATAAGGGAATGAATCTGCAAATGAGGTTTCATTGACGCTGCATTTTGAATATCGCGCATATTTTAATCAACTATGAAACATGTACTGTCAGTATCTGATGTGTCTTGTATGTCTCGGATGTGTCTTGTATGTCTCGGATGACCCCTTAACATTTACGTGGAACACTGCATTTTTTAAATTTCCAGCTAAGCATTCCTTTATTTATTTTCATCAGTATATTTTTTTCGTGGATGCACTTTAAAAAATGATGTATAAATGTTGGTAGGGTCGAGGGAAAACACATCACTTTCATCTGCCGAAATGTGCCAACAGTGCCGGTCAGGGTGGAACGTGCAGCTGTTTCAGTCATACAGCCATGGTAGATAACGTATTGATGCTGGATAATTGAGTGTGAGCTGAGGTTGCTACCTTGAACCAACTTTTCAAATTTTAAATTTTCGAAAGATTCGTACAGGCCTGTCAAATGTCTTCTAAATCCTCTATTGTCCTCTTTTTTTAAGAATTTGTCCTCGGTCCTCTGTTTAATCATGCAAATTCAGTGAGAAACGTTGGTCAAGGGAGGAGGTTGCATAGGTCAGCGGCTTGGCACATTAACACGCCAGTATACATAACATTCTGTTAACATTGATAATTAAAGGCACTGTATAAGTTGCAGTTTGCAGTGAATTATTTGCTTAGACGTGATTTAACATGTAATCATAAATTAACACTGAATTATTATTTTTCTATCAAATGCACTGGGAGCTAATTTTTAACATAAATAATAATATTTTTACATCAATATAAACTGTTATTCTTTTCATCACATCTGCTTTCATGATGTAGAACTTTCTTCTGCAAATAGTATTTCTTAGTATTTGCAATTATAGTAAAAGAGGTTTTTGTTATAGATTGAATACAAATTGATTTGAGAATATAAACAGTCACAGTTGCAGAACTAAGGAATTTAGCACCAGGAAGTGGAGGAACTAGCTTTTTTAGTATGATGTATTTACATTAGCAGTGGTGATAGTATATTCCTCAATTTCCTGGATGCTGATAGTATATTCCTCAATTTCCTGGGTGCGGGATGCTGATATTGCCAGGTTCACCCAATAATTTGCCAGACTTGCGGGTTGTGGGTTCATATCCCTCCACGGTGCCTCTCTTTCAGCCGGGAAGTGAGAACTTGGCACTGATGATATAGGCGATATTGTGTCAATATGGCTGAAAAATGTCAAAAGGGCTCGCGCTCATTTGCTTCATAGCTGCTTGTGTTGCAATGCCTGATGAACCCTGTTGGGCTTCTGGGAAGTGATGGACCCAGGTAGCCCAGTTGGTAGAGTGTCTGCCTCACAACCGCAAGGTCGGGGGTTCGAATCCTGGCTGGGTCACTTTCTTTCGACTCAAACATTTGGTGCCCTTTGTACCAACCGTAGCATTATAGTTGAAATATTACCCCCTACTATGTTAAATCACATTCACTCACTCTGGGAAGTGACATTGTGTCACTGAGATAGAATAGGGTTTCAGTAATCCAATGCTTGTTGTACAAAATAAGGATCTTTTGGGTTCACTTCTCTTTCTGTCGATGTCTTTCACAAACAATTTTTTTCCTTGGTGTGTTTCTTGTACGTCATGTTGCATTATGGCTGAAATATTGCCCTTGCAAGGTAAGACAACAACTCAACTCAGCAATGCCTGATGAGGAGTCTGGTGTTTTCTGAGACAGATAAAATTATTTGCTGCTCTTTAGACAAAAATATACACCCATCAGCTTCATGGCTACATTTAGACTTTTGCCAAGACCTTAAGACTAAAGTTAATAAGACTTCAGTTTGTTTTATGATATTTAAGATGTAATAATTATGTTCATGCTGTTGTAAATTGAGGAATATAGGGTGTATTCTTTTAGTGTTGGATTAAATTTGATTTGTGCATACAATCTTTTTCTAGCCTAAGAAGAAAAAGAAGTTGAAATCTCGGAAAGAGAGAGATAAGCAACTAGAGAAAGAGCCTCCAAAGCAGGAAAAACCAGTATGTTTATTGTTGGGATCTGTTAAATAACCACTCTGTACAGTTTCTAGGACGTTGCATCAGGTCACTGAAAGGGGGGCTCCTGCAGCCTCATGCTTGGTGCAGAGTGTTGGACTCCTGATCCAATGATGGTCGGGTTGAGGCTAATCCTAGTCGACAGTGCCAGTGCCACTGAGAGACCAGACTGATTTAGGGGCCCTGTAGGGGCTCAACTCCTAATCGAAACATTAAAATTAAGAGGGAGGGAGGGGGAGTTGTCAGAGTGGTAAGAGTCCCTGGTTGCACCCTTCTGCAAGGTACTTTGTTCCACTTGCCTTGCCCAACCAAGCTGAAAATGGGTTTAGGGACACTGCAGATCGTGTTGCATCATGGTTGAAATTTGTAGCAAGAAATGTACAATTAACAAGAATTTTCAACTACCCAAGGGAGTACAAAACCAGTGCTGCCTGCTGGGTGCTTCAAGCTTAACATCACGTTATCATTCCCAACCAGGTACCCAATTTCAGCTTTGTGAACTGAGGCAGTCTTTGAGACAAGCCACTAGCCCAAATTATACCACTGATATGATCAGGATCTCACTGTGAGGAAGGTCGAACCCTTAAAGGTTTGAGAGCTCTGCGACTCGAGCTGATCATGCATCCAACTGCTAACCTCGCTCTACACTACCTTAACTTCTCCAGCTTGTTATCTACATGCATGAGACACACTCACCTTTTTCAGTTCCTCTTTCTTCCATTGCAGGAGCTGCCTGAGAAGAAGCCTGTCAGTGGTCTCCCCCAAGCTAAGAAAGATGAAAAGGTAAGAACACTGGACTTCCCAGTTGCTTAAGCTCAAAGATTTCTTGTGTTCATTGATCCATGTCCACAGCTTTTCATCTGAGTATTATCACATGAGCATTGTATCAGCAGTAAATATGTATTAAAGGGGCAATGCTCACTCGTGCATTCAACCCACAAGAGCAACATGCATTCATGATTGTCTAAGATCCATCACAAAATGAAGACAGTCTAAAGCACCATGCAAGTCGTGTACATATTCTGTGTTGTGCCTTTGCAGACTACAATTTTCGGTAGTATGAGTAATTGTGGGGGGGAGGGGGACAATGACACCAACCCTAGTGATGCCACTGATCATGGAAGGTGTCTCTCAATCTGAAAATGGAATCCTGACAAGTAACACTGTTCATAGGCGTATGGGCACCCTCATATGGAGGAAGGGGGTGACGTGACCTCCTTGCCCCAAAAATGACCACCTGGTAAAACCGAAAAGGTTTTCACTCTGATGTTGCCCAAATCTTTGAGCATTGTTACCTGAATTCTGAGCATTGTTATCCAAATGGAGACAAATCTCACCCCCATCCCCGGCTCATACACCTATGACACTGGTGATATGGCTGAAATGCCATCTTTAAATCCCAAATCATGAATGGGCCACAGCTGAAGTATTGCACACACCGGCATTAAGGACCAACTTCAGCTTTTATTACCACTTACATCAATTCATGTGTAACTATCCAAGGCAGTTCTCAATATGTACGTCTTTTAATGGGAAATTTACTTTTATTTTCCTCGTAGAAACCTAAGGTATCCCATAACAGTCAAGTTTCCCCAGTGAGTTGCTGCCACAGTTTAAGTGATTATTAATGTAGCTAGCAGATTCACAGTTTGCCGTGATATTTTTGCCACATGTTTTGCACACAGGCATTTTCTGCTTCACAAATGTTATTAGTGTTGCAAGAACTGAATTCTATTCATAAGTTATGAAAGTTGTACACCAAGCAGTGTGCAGCTTGTATAGCTTGTTTTCAGAAACATAATCTCACATATTTAGTTAATAAAAACCAATCAGGAATTCAGCTCTTGGTGTACTGATATGTGCTGTTATCAAAAAGTGAGAACCAAAATGTGTTTTAGTCCATTGAAATTTGTTCATTTTATCCAGTCTGAAACTGTCATATCTTTTTTAGATTTACAAGTTTTCATGATTTGTGTATTTGATCATTTGTTTTGACTTTTTGAAGTCAATCATACTTTGGTTATTTTAAATATTAGGGTTTTTTTCATATGTATACATTTGTGCAGATTTTGCTGGGTTATTTTCAATATTTTCTATCTCTCATACCGTGTGAAAATGGTTCCTAAGTTTAGTTCATGTTTAACTGCAAGCTTTATGACAGCACATGCATGCTTTATGACAGCACATAAACGTACCCTCAGGGTTTGTGTGAGATGTCACCTGGTTAAAACTATATTTTTAGTTCCACTGTTGCTGCATGGTACAATATGTCACAAAGTTAAAGGTGGTTAAATAGAAAGTTTGGTCATCAAGGCAGATTTATTTGCATGTGTGACTCTGGAGGCCTGGGTTAAAAAACAATTAAAAATTTGGAATGATCTTTAAGTCGTCACCATACCCCAAAATCTATACAAGTTAAATCTACATCAAAGAATAGAGTTTGAGGTTACACTCGTAACTTTGGGGTTAGTTTTGGATTTGGTTGGATGTGACTGGTCAGTCAGAGTCATTTCAGATTAAAACTCAATTGCTATGAGATTATTATCACACCATGAAAAGCAGCAATGGTGAAACTGATTATGGTTTTATCCAGGTTTTGCAAGAATTCACTTAGACTTTTGCCAAGACCCTAACGCTGGTAAAATGCTGAAATATACTCAAGAAAAAAATTAGGGATCACTGAAAAGCATATCAAATAACCTTTTTCCTCTGTAGAGCTATAGTTGCACTTGCAGTGGAAATGAATTGGACAGTCATTGGCATATCAGTGGAATGTACGACCGCCAAGGCCATCTGTTGGCATTGTTTGTGCATGCTATCAGGGTTCACACAGGTCCTTGAAAGTCCTTGAATTTGGCTTTTGTCTTGATAAGTCCTTGAATTCGGCTTTGGTCATGACGGAAGCATCTTGAAAATGTCAAAAAGGTCCATGAATTTCATTGAAAGGAAAAAAAACATTACACATGCCTATCACAATGCCGGGAAAGTGCGTTTTCAACTTGTTTCCAGTTTCAAAGATTGGGGGAAGTCACTGAAATATGGATAAATACAAAGCTAATTGCACATACTGTCAGAAACTTATTGATATTCGTCATATGGGTGAAAGTCCACTTCGCTCGCACATAAACGAGAATTATTTTGTGTCCTTGAAAATAAACATTTATCCATGAAAAGTCATTGAATTTTAGAAGTCCCGTCTTGTATGAACCCTGGCTATGGATCAACCATTATCATCGGCATGATACATTAGATCCCTTGTTTCTTTCCACTATGATGTATGTAAAAACAGAGGTAAATTCTGATTCCTGGGACTATATTGCCTTTTCAAGCTGTGCTTTAGGTAGGCCCAAGCAGAGATGACTATATGGAGGAAGACGTTCAGTTTTCGATCTCTTAATGCGGGGTCTTGACAAAAGTCCAGAGTTCACTAGATGGCGTGGAACTGGGTGTTTGTTATGTTTGGCTTGTTTCCAACACTAGGTGCCACAACCATTACGCTACTCCACCAGCACAAAACGGCCACGGTCACAAGATGACCGTACAAGCAATGGTATACCAATCTTTGTACAAGAACGGTGTGATGAGCGACAACAGAAGAGGGTAAAATGTTATTTTGTTAACCAACTCTCATTGTTAATAGTTCCACTTAGAAATAGTGTAGCATCACTTCTTTAGTTAGTATATGTTTCAGCAAATCCTTGTTAAATATCATGTTAATGTTGAGATATTTTGTTCAAATTCATTTATTTTTATTCATTTTCAGTTTAATTTTGTTTAATATGAAAAAATATTTTATCCCAAAAATGCCTTCTTTTTTTTATCTGAAAGCAGTTAAATTCAGAACACATATTGAGCACTTCTTTTTATGTTTTTATGCACTTTGAGGTACAAGCAGTTTTTAGAATTTCAATCAACTTTTCACTTTATAGTTTTGCCTTGCCTTGTGTTGTAAGTCTTCCATGCTAGTTGAAACAATAGTACATATGTATATAGTGGATAGATAATTAACTTTGACCTTTGAACTCGGACAGGCTCAGAGTGCCGCCTCTCGGCTCAGAGGCGTTGTGACCTACAACGAGGTGAGGTACCCTCCAGGCCACGACCTACCTACCTTTCCGATTCCTTTTGGGGTGGTCTCAAAGATGGTTTAATTTATTACATTTAATTTTTTTCAGAATTTGTTAATTATTTTCTGACAATTCTTATGGAATTTAAGCTTCAGTTATTTATTTAAATATATTTACTTTGATGGCATTTTAGTCCTTTGTAATGCTGAATTTATTGCATACTGACTGTGATAAGCTAAATTAAAATTCAAGTCATCTATATTAATCATAAAATCCTAATGAAGAGAAGAAGCTGACTGAATCACTCTCAAATAAACATTTCTTACCTGTATGTCCAAGCGCTGTCTTGGTTTAAGTATTGCTAAATAAGCCTAGAAATGTGTAAGTAAATTTATCAGGAAGTAGATTTGGAAGGGTCATTTGTCAAGCTGTGAATGAACAAAATGTGCCTCATTTCTTTGATAGACATAATTTAGATGTCTGGGAGAACTGATTTAGAAAGGCTAAAAGCAATTCTTTGAGACCACCCTTGTGTCAAACAGTACTTCTGAAACAATATACTAGTACCTCTTTACCTTTATATATAGACATCCCTGCATGTCAGCTGTCTCAATGGATAAAATTGTTTATTCTTTGTTTCCGAATCATATCACTATATAATTTGCTGTTTGCAGGTTACTATTCATGTTGCATGCATGGACTTAATGCATACAATGATGCATGAATAATTACTCATTTCAGTGTATTCCATTTATGTCTTGTTTTTATTTTCTATTCTCATTCTCCTTGCTCATTATCTCTGCTGTTTCTATACTGTAAATGTAAGCCTTGGTATGTCAAGTGTCTGTAAAATATGTACATGCAAGTCTCCATTTACTATATGTTTGTATGTATCTTTATATGCTATGTATGTAAGTCTCTATTTGCTATGTATGTAAGTATCTGTATGTTATATGTATGTAAGTCTCCATTTTGTATATGTATGTTAGTATCTGCATGCTATTTATGTTTTATAGGATTTCACCATTGTTTTACCAGATATCAACATGGTTTGGTGGATTTCACCATCGTTTTATAAGATGTCATGGTTTTACCATATTTCACCATGGTATAGCTTGATTTGACCATGGATTTCCAAGATTTCACTGCCATGGTTTTATGATATGTCACCATGGTGTGCTAGACTTGACGATGGTTCTATAAGATTTCACCATTGTTTGCCAGACTTGACCATGGTTCTGCAAGATTTCATCCTGGTTTTACCAGATTTCACCATTGTCTTATATGATTTTGTCAGTTTCATTACTTCATCAGCATATATATGGGTTACTTACAGTGATCAAGATATGGTTTGATGATGATGATTATAGCAGATTCCAGATCGTTTTTATGAAATTGCATCAGTTTATACTCAATTTCATTTTGCCATTATTCACCATGGTTTTGCTAGATATTGCACTGGACAGCTGCAGCTTATACCTGATTATCCCCTGCCACAACGAAGTTGGCGGGGGATATTGAAACGGGCTGCGTTCGTTCGTTCGTTGGTTAGTCTGTCCCGAAATCTTTTCCGGAGCAGATCTCAAAAACTATGAGAGATTTATTTACAAAACTTAGTACATACATCCTTCAGATACTGT
>JAUELE010223417.1:0-12687 GCA_031471655.1 Diodora aspera | reverse complement strand
GGCGATTAGAGGCTGTGATGATGATGATGATGATGAGTTAGAGACAGTTGGAAGGAGTAGAGGCTGTGATGATGATGGTGATGATGAGTTAGAGACAGTTGGAAGGAGGCGATTAGAGGCTGTGATGATGATGATGATGAGTGGAAGAGTTGAAGTTGTATAGGGTTGGAGTTAGGGTTAGAGACTGAGGCTAAGGATGTTATGTAATGATAATGATGTAGGTAAGTGGTCATTGTAAAATAACGAGTGTTTATGATGCTGATGTCCATAACAATAATCATGATAATGGTTATGAGTATTTGAGTGGAAGTTCTGATGAGGAGTAGATGATAATGATGATGAAAAAAAGCAAGAATACACTTTTAAAGTTAATCGTAATCTTACATGCATTACATGAAGAATTTACAGTGTTATAAAATTAATATCATACCGACTCCATGGGTGTCTGGGGAAGTGCTATCTCTAAATCTAGATATGACGAATGAAGAGATGTTTTTTCCTGGGAAATTAACACAAAATGGTCCGAATGGAACAAAATCCATGCATCAGTGATTTCTCTTTGAAGGATTATGATGCTTTCATGTCTGTCTCTAAATGTTGTGTCTAGATTCCTCCTGATGTTATTGACCGAGCCGTCATGCACCATTATGGTAATATTAGGACCTTTCATGTCAGACGTCTTGAGCATCATTGTCAACATTTTTTGCATGTCTGGGCACCCAATACCAGACCAATTCCCATTTTGTGCTTGACTAGACGTTTTTTCATGGCGAGGCAATGTGGTATTAGAAGTCTGTATGCATGTGAGAAAGGCGTTGGAGTTAATACTTAACCCTCTTAGTGTCGCAGCATTTTTATTTAACAGGAAAAAGATTGGAACTTTGTGTTTGGGGGGGGGGGGGAGAGAAAGGGAGGCAAGTGTGTGGGAAAAGTAATATAATATTAATGTGAGGTCAAAATGATTGTTGAAGTTTTAAATATCAAACTAGTTGTTGAGTTACTTCTTAACCCTTCCTGTATCAGTGGAACTTTACTTAATACAACTGATTAAAGGGGATATGTTTTGGTTTTTAAAAAAGCATTTGATGTGAGGCTACTTTAGCTTTTTGTATATACTGAACTTCTTTAAGTGGGGGCAGTGTCAAATTTTTAAGATGAGAAAATTAAATTCTATTTTCTGCAATTTTCAATAAGCTAGTTATGTGATGGTGAAACTATTTCTGTGTCTGCTAACTGTCAGTGGCCTGTTATTGGTGGGAGAAATGTCTGGTGCAACAACCGGCGTGTACTTGTGGATATGATTTTGAACTGATATTCACATGGTGAAATCATGAAGCTAAGCCTTTATATGTGAAGGCAAAGCAGGAATACTACTAGTACTCTTCTAGGACTACATTTGCTTCCCTAGCTGTGTCTAGTGAGGTTTCAACAGAGAGGAGTATCATAGAGCATGATGAGGTTCAGTTGCTGTGCCTTGACTCTATACCTAGACTTTTGACAAGGCATTTTGAAGTTTATCTTGCTGTGATGATGGTGATGGTGATGAAGATGATATCTTCATTGTGAACATGGAAAGAATGACTCCAGAAACTCCATACTTTTCACCAAAAATGGAGATATGTTTCTTTTACTTCAATGAATTTATTTCTTTTTGAAGCTTCTACTCAAATTTAATGTCAGGATATCACATTTAGGTCTGGTCAAAAGGCTGCTCCTGCACCACAAAGTGTTATCAAGTCGGTGTGTACACAAAGTGTTAGAAATGTACAGAATCCCTACAATATCAGGACGTCAGACCATGACTTCAAATGTCTATCACGTTGACATAAGCAGCCATAGTTGATACTTAAAGGTTGTAAATCAAGCTCACTGTACAGTCTTCTCATACAAGATTACTGAGACGCTCTTCTCAATTACTTCCGCTAGTGATGATTTCTTGGAAGTTATTTTTTCCTCTGTACAGGCTTGTTGACATTGATAATCCCCGCTTATAGACATTGGCGCCTGGAGCTGTGTTACTGGACCAAATCAATGGACCACCAACTTTTAACTGTTTACACTCGTTCATTAAGGGAAAAAATATTTTATATATTTTTGTGAGGAAAATAACTTTTAAGCTGTTGAAACATGATAAAACTGTGTATTTGAAGATGAAATTTGTGCGATCATCAAATGTGGGTATTTTTAAAAAAATGTTAATAAAGAAAAGTTGAGTTGGATAAAATTTTCACTTACTCACTCACTCAGCAGCAGGTGTTCACACATTCACTTTTCATTCCTCTTCAGTCACTTCCTTACTCATTTACTTGCACATTCAGTCATTCATCCACTCTAGTTCTCTCATTCATTTACTATCAACTCTTCCCCCATCCACCCCTTATCCCATGGGGTTTAGGGAGATTCATGTGGTGGCACTTAGAATAGCCAATGCAGTGGTTAGTGCGTCAGCCCAGCAATCTGCCAGCCTTGGCGGTTGTGGTTCGGGTCCTCCCAGGCATCTCTCTTTCAGCCCGGAGAGACAGGACCCCTGACACCAACGTGGTGTTGGTGAGACCATGGTGATGTGGCTGAAAGATTGCTGAAAACCATGTAAAACCCAAATCACCCACTCACTTTATCACTGACTTCAGCCAAACAGGAGAAAAACCTCCCTTCCTCCCTCATTCCTTCTCTTCAGCCTCCCCCCCCCCCCCAACTTTCTCATCAACTCCAGCCTAACATGCTAGTATGTCTACCACAACAAGAGGGGGACCCCTCCTAATACTCCTGCAAGATGTCATAATTGCGTCAGTTTCCGCCCTATCATTTATTGATGCAGTATCTATTGTGAGTAGACGGTGTGGTACATCCCCACATGAGTGAAGGCCATTACCAACAAGTTTAACAACTCTCCTAGTACGTGGCGATATTCTCTGCATCATTTATCTCCCACGTATGTTGGTAACGACAATCATTATTTATTTAGCATACCTACGACCAAAATCAAAGCTCTCCTACCTTTGTAGTGCGGTGACCTTTAAAATGGCAATCTAAATCTACTGATTAATGTAGTTTTTTGCAGCATTAAACATTTCTAAGGTTCAAGTTTTTGTTTTCTGTTTCAGTGCAACCCCAGGAGGTCTCAAGTTTACTTAAATTTGAACTTAACAAGATGATTTTTTATGAGTAAAATTAATGGTTTTAATTGTCATATGTGGGTACATGTATTACTTCAAATTTGTGATATCCAAATTAAATCTGACTGAAATGTTGGTAACTATAACCTTAAACACTACTAGTATTTCACTAATTTCTTTTCTGTTAAACAATTTGACATTAAAAATTAAATTCCCAGAGCATTGTTTAGTACTATTAATATAAAAAGTATATAAGGTTAAGTACATTTCAATGAAAATTTAATGAAATTTGTTTAAATTCACAATTTGTCACCAAAAATATGTTATTGAGTATAAAAACAGGCGATTTAGAAATTTATTTCAGGTTCTTGATAGTGTCTTTGAACAAAATTAGAATTATAAAAGAATAAATTGGAGGATTTCCTTTTGGCTCAAAAATGTAGCCTCTACTAGCCCATTGTGCAGGATTTAGGACTGAAAATGTTTTGCTGTTGTTTGTCCAGACAATGGTTTCTAATCAAGTATTCTATTGGAAGGAATCCTTCCTCATTGCCAATGCATTAGCTTTTTGATTGAGATTTCGCTGTTTGTAATGATCAGTGCTAGCAGAATTCTACACAAGTTCATTCTGTTTTTCCTCTCTTTGCTTTTTCCCTCATATTGTTTTGAGCTTTGGGGAGAGAGTCACTGGTGTCTTAAACAGCCAGCTAAATTGAACGAGCCGTCCTTTCTTGTGGTGTGTCAAGCCATAGGAGACAGATGGCTTCAGGAGGGAGATACTTTCAACCGATCGATCATATTGTGCTTAAAACCAATTCCCTTCCGAGGCACCTCCAGTCGGCCCCTCGCAGAAACCTCCAGCAATTAATACATGTCCACTGCCCTGTGAAATGAAATTATTAAATTTATCAAACGACGGCATTTGTTGTTGGTGTAAGGATACGGTAGATTGCCCCTGATTACGGTTTTCTACGGTATCACGGAATTGCGGTAGAATGAGCGAAAACTCTTCAAGACGACACTTTATCATCTGTTATGTGAAGCAACATATTGACAAGAAACTGCGGAAGCGAACCCCGCCTTGAAGAAGCCTCTTTATGAATCCTCTCCCTTCTGGGTCCTTCTGGGCCCTCTGGTGTTCGTCTCCGAGTACTGCGACATTGATCAAAGCGCCCCCTACCCCGGCAACAAAGACAGAACCGTAGGAGACGCAATGTAGCAAACAGAAGCTCATCCTGCTGTTACTTTCAATCAAGTCCTTTGCTCGTCTGGATTCCTTTGAGGTGGTTTTGCGCTGAAAATTTCTTGGTCATCCAAATTACCCTTTTGAGATTAAATTTAGTTTCTTACACCCCTTCAAACCATCTTGAGTTTGAAAATCTCCCTTGGTTCCAGCGTGCTAGAAATGAATTTCGATACACATGCCAGTCAAATGCAGATTTCATTCCACCAATATTGTATGTTTCTTTCACACGTGTTCCACATTAACACCCAAGTAAATTGATGAAATTAAAAATTTATAATTTTCCTTCAAGCATGTTTCTTTTCAGAAGAAAGTAAACAAATTAAATTATAGAAATTTCATCATTTGAGGATGTGGAATGATTTTGTCACAAGCCAGCACCATAGCACGGAAATCAATAATAATAATAATAATATTAATAATAATGTATGTATTTATATCCTGCTAGATTCATCCACCAAGTGCATACTCAAAACACTCCACATTATTACCCCATTCACTAGAACAATGTCTAATTCTTCAACTCCCCTGGAAGTATACAACCCAAACTGCCGGTTGGGTCATAGAAGGTTAACAACACATCACCATCATTTTCCGACTGGGTACCCAATTTCAGCTGGGTGGACTGAGGCAGTGTAGGAGCAAAGCTCTAGCAGACACCACTGACACTGTCAGTGTCTCAGTGTGAGGCAGAGCCAACTCTTGAAGACCTGGAGCTTTATGAAATGAGCCAGTCACTCATCCAGCTTGATGTTGCTTTACATCTCCAGCTGGCAGCCGGCATGCATTCCATGAGACCAGCCCATCTCACCTACATGCTGCTAAATCTTCTTGTTGTGCTGATAAAGCAGAAGACTATGTTAAAATCTGTATCTCTTACTTGTCAGTAATGTTTTCAAATCTTGCCAAGATGAGCTGACTGTCATTCACCCCAAATTTGTGAAGCAGCGGGGTAGCTCAGTAGGTTAAGCAGCTACCTTCTTACATAAGGGTTGTGGGTGTGATTCATGCCGTAAGGGGCTTGGCATGTCGCTTTGCAGTCATCAGTATTTCTACATGCAGTGATCATGTAGTGTGCTACCACATTGGGGTATCACCCTTGGTTCATCAGTTGGAGTCATAGCTTGCGTGTTGCACTACATCAAAATCATCCAGCTCTCCACTGGTGATGCAGACTTTCCTCCCCCAACTGGTAAAAATGGGCATATAGCTGAAAGACTGCTAGGTCCTCCTATAAATTCAACCAACCAACCCCAATTTGATGTCTTTATTGCCCTGGTAAAGCTGAAAGATCACTGATTAAATCCTGTCTCACTGAGCCATATGGTTGTGAGTTCAAATTCCACCTTTTGTTCGTCCCAAATTTGTCATCCCTATTGTTGTGATAAGGCTGAAAGATCACTGAAAACCATGTTGATTCCAGTGCTCACTATTAGCAGAACTAAGAGCTTCTCGTGCTGTCCATCCGGTTGTCACGTACATAGATATTATGTATAGTAATGTAATAGAGTGAGTGATTATGGGTAATCAGAGGAAAGAGGATTGGCCTATTGATTCCGTGCTTGGAGATCCATAGTAAATATTGAGTGTTAATGGGGAGACGTATCTGGTTGTTGTTATCTGATGGACTGCTTTGTGTAGCGTTAGTCTGGCATTGGTTTCATCAAGGAGTAGAAGACTGAGCTGGTTTGAGGGTACCTGGAATGTGTATCGCTGTGGATTCTTCTTTTTTTTTTCCTTTCTACTTCTCAGAATTCTTGTTCTTCTCAGAATTCGTCTTCTTCTTCTCAGAATTCTTCTTCTCAGGATTCGTCTACTACTTCTTCTTCTCAGAGTTCTTCTTCTCAGGATTTTTCTTCTTCTTCTCAGAATTCTTCTTCTTTTTCTCAGATTTCTTCTTCTCAGAATACTTCTCAGGATATTTCTTCTTCTTCTCAGAATTCTTCTTCTTCTCAGAATTCTTCTACTTCTTCTCAGAATTCTTCTACTTCTTCTCAGAATTCTTCTTCTCAGGATTTTACTTTTTCTCAGAATTCTTCTACTTCATCTTGTCAGAATACTTCTCAGGATTTTTCTTCTTCTTCTCAGAATTCTTCTTCCTTTTATCAGAATTCTTTTTCTACTTCTCAGAATACTTCTCAGGATTTTTCTTCTTATTCTTCTCGGGATGATTAGAACTTCTTCTTCTACTTATTCTCAGAATTCTTCTTCTTATAATTGTAGTTTTCACTTGTCTTTCTATCAATCTTTTTATGAGCTGTCACTTTCCTGTGGTGTGCACCTTTCACATCACATTGTGTTATGACTGAAATATTGCTCTTTCAGTGTAAAACAAACACCTCTACTCTTCTGCATTCACTAAACACGGTCTCTTCAGCTAGTGAAGTTTAGATGTTAATGTTTTTGCAGTAGTTAAGCCAAGAATGTTTGTAATTTTCATCTTACCATATGTTGCAGTGATAGAATCTTTACTCAATGAGTGTTTAAACAAACCTTTTAAGTTATGTTGATATTTGCATACATACCATCACAAAAAGTCTTAAAAGAACGTTTCTGGAATTGAAGAATTTTTTTAAACGAGAAAAGAAAAGTAAATAACTATTTAAATAAGAATATTTCAAAGCTGCATTAACATTTTGGGGTTGGAGATGTTAACTCTTGAGAATACTTTCCAAATGGTGACATGCACATGTTTAGCTAGAACATCAATATTCTTCAAAATCTACTTTAACACATACCGACAGGTTCCTCTACTACAGTACATGTTTACATAAGACAAAGTTGAGATGTACTTTTGCCAGGAATAATTGATGTAACGGTGAGGACAAGTGCAGTCGTGCTCTTCATATTGGATTGGACGATTACAGTTTTGCTCATGTCTTTTTTATTATTGATGATTGCTGAGAACATAAAAGAAAGAGTCTGGAGTAACTTGGGCATTGGTATTTGCACAAGTCATATTTACATCTCTTTGAAGAAAGAATTCTTCACAGTTCTAAGGCCTGCCATAAGTTTTTATGTGGTTTTCGTTTTTGATTGAAATGAAAACTATTTTTAATTTGTAAATATCTAAAAAAAACAAAAATGTTTTTATAAATTATGACAGAATTTTATTAAATTTGTTTTCATTACTAAGATATAATATTATATTTTGTATAATTAGAATGTTTATTTAAGAGAAAAGTTCAGGACAAGAAAGACCAACAGGGTGTAAGTAAAAATTTAAAGTACAAGTTTACAAGTAAAATGACCTTAAATTACTTAAAATTTGCAAGTAAAAGTTTACAAGTACAGATTGAAAATACAAGTTTGCAAGTAAAATTTATAGTACTTGTAAATTGAAAGGACAAATCTGCATGTGAAATTTACAAATAAAAGTTGGAAGTGCAAGTTGAAAAGTAAAATTTACACTTAAAGGTTGAAAGTGCAAGTTTGAAAGTAAAGTTTACAAGTACTTGTAAATTGAAAGTGCAACTTTACAAGTAAAAGGTTGAAAAGTAAAAGTTATATGGGAAAAGGTTCCCAATAACACCAGGTAAAAGTTTAATACCTGATTAGTAAAATTTACAAGTAAAATCAGTGTGTTCAGAATTTACAATTGAAGGTTTACAGGTAAAACTCACAAGTAAAAGTCATTTGATACCGTTGGAAGCTACAATGGACATATCATCATCTACAACCCTATCAAATTATATATTTTATCATTTTTAAATGACAAAAGTCCCACCATGGTATTTAACTTAAAGTCAATTAGTTCCATTACTTTGTGAGAATGATGTTTTCATTGTCATTTTAAGTTGAGAACATTAACATCAACTGACAGATGATACATTGCAATAGTTTCTAGAATGGAAGACCGTACCATCATGGCACCATGCATGGTTTTATTGTTCAACTGGAGACAGGAAGATTCAGTCTGTAGAACAGCCTTTCAGGTCTATAATCACGCTCATGTATCATTGGTTGAAAACATGGACCATTGCTTATCCTGTCCACATGTCATGCTATGATTTGCCAAGCACAATGAATCATTTCTGGTATTTGAGCAATATGTACGAACAAGGTTTGAATATTTTTGAATATTTTTGTGAAATTGATAATAATGATTTCAAATTCCCTTGGGAGGCTTCTTTTTCCTTTAAGGTTTTACTTCTTTTGGATACGAAATGTGTTGATCAGTTTTCTCAATCCACCAACTTTAATCAATTTGAATCAGAAGGAAATTAAGAAAACCTTATTTCTAGAGTTACATCTTTGTCACTTTGACATCAGAGCTCCATCCTTGATATTTGAGTTCAAGAAAAATTTTTAAAATTGCTTTGGTTTGTATACGTATTTGACCTCGGAAGGAGCAGACGGACAGATGCAGATAAACTGATGCAGATGTACTAAAGCAATGGTGGGGGGTGCGGGATGGCGCAATGGTTTAGGTTCGAGTCCAGCCCAGGCACCTCTCTTTCAGCCTGGAGAGACAGGAGCCCTGACACCGACGTGATGTTGTTGAGGCTGTGGTGATATGGCTGAAAGATTGTCAAAAACAATTTGAAACTCCAAATCACTCTCTCACTGGAGCAATAGTTTATGAACTTTCGATTTCATTGAAAATTGCAATCATGTGAGGTATGCAGTTGACCCAAGGAGTAGCAGCCGGATGGAAGCAGAAGCAGGGAGACTGAAGCAGACGTACATTCAAACTGATGAACATTAGATTTCATTGAAAATTACTTTCATATGAGGTCAACATTTAACCTCGGGAGAAGCAGACGGACCTGAGCAGACGTACATTCAGTGTACAAACACTTGATGCTGCCAGACCTCTTGTAAATATGACCTTCCAGCAGATTGCCAACTCCAAGGTGCAGTTTATGGAAATCCTTTTTCTCTGGGGTTTAATTTGAGGTTAACCCCTTGAATGCCAAGCCCATTAATTGCATGTTGATTGGAAATGTGGGAATTGGAAGAAAGGCCTTAGAAATGTTGCATGGATTGGGAGAAACGTTCTTGCTTCCCTCTTAAGACATCTGTTATTGATAGGGCTGGAGGTCTTATATGGATTCCTTTGCTCAATTGATTTGAGATTTGCTCTGAAAGGCTTTGTTCTGATAGACTTTGCAGATGTAATTAGGTATTCCTGTATCTTTTACATGGTTTTGTGTTGTGAGAGAACAGCTTGAACTTCAGATGAAAGACCTCTACAGGAAAGATAAAACATTTGGGGATAGAATTCAGATTAACGGCTTTATGGATGCTGCCCTTAGAAGTTACTCTTGGTCCCATTTTGGAGTTTTCTGCTATTTCGGCCTCATCGTGACAACA
This sequence comes from Diodora aspera, assembly GCA_031471655.1. Lineage (NCBI taxonomy): Eukaryota > Metazoa > Mollusca > Gastropoda > Lepetellida > Fissurellidae > Diodora > Diodora aspera. The sequence continues at coordinate 3,012 of JAUELE010223417.1, read as the reverse complement.
GTGGCATTTCAAGGTTTGAAATTAGGTTGACCCAGGTGGAACTTGAACCATCAAGGAAGAAACTTTGTTTGACCAGCATGTTACCAGAGTACAGTCCAGTGATAATGATAACAAGAAGAAGAACAACAATAATGACAATATTAAATTAAATTAAATTAAATTTGAATGAGTGATATTTCAATGACAAAAATTCCAAAATACTTGTTCTGAAGCACAGTTTTCTCTACTGCTTGTTGTGTATATACAGCCTACACAGATCGAGGGGGTGGGGGTGGGGGGCTCAAGTCCCTTTTATGGTAAGGTCTAGTTGCTACAGCTCCTCTTATAAGGAGGCCTAGCACTATGCAATTGCAGCATTTTCAATCTGGGATAAACGTAGAATGCACAAAATCAAATCTAGGTTTCCAAATTGTCTGGGGATTTCCCAGATGCCCCCACCCTGAATGCCCATCCCCCTTCACAAAGTCCTGGATCAGCCTCCGAACGGCATACCTATTGTAGCCATTCTTTTAGCTCAGTGTCTAAGGAGACCAAACCGATTCTTAATTCTCGCACTGCTAACTGTTTAAGTTGCAAGTAGGTAACTGATAAAAAATATATCGGGGACCACTCTTTTGAATATCATTCTCTTCAGCCTTAATACTGGACATCATGTTAGATGACTTTTATCAAACCCAGTTATCATTTTTGCAATCTACAAATTCTCTGAAAACTCTTTGTTCAGGAGCATTGGCTTAATAAAATTACGCAGTTCTTCAGTCAATGACGCATATTTCATCGGTATCATTAATCTAAATTGAAAATTTTGATTTGGTCATGCCGGAGATCTCCCAGCGACACTTGTGTTTGATGATGTGACCCAATGGCAAATAAAACCCAGTCTGAACTGTTGTGGATGATGTTTGATTCAGATGTCTCGTTTCAGGAGTGTCACATGACCTGGAAGGTCACGCTCAACTAAGGGAATTCTCGATCTGGGATTAATTTTCAGCAAGTGTTTATACAGTGGTCAATATTATGTAAAGTCATGGATTTGTGATCGGTTTCAAATAATATTTTTCATTCTCATAAATAGTTTGAATGTTAAGTGATAAATGTGATGATAATATTATTGTAACAATGATAATAATAATGATGAACATAACAATCATCATAATGATGATGAGCATTTCTTTTTATGGTCTTTCATTCAATGATGAAGATAACAATGATGATGATGAACATTACTTCCGATCTTTGCAACATTTCTGTGGCTTTTCATGATGATGATATTGATAATGACTACAACATCGACGATTATGATGATGATGATGAACATTACTTCCGATCTTTGCAACATTTCTGTGGCTTTTCATGATGATGATGTTGATAATGACTACAACATCCACAATGAATGACGTTGATGATTATGATGGCGATGATGATGATGTTGACAATGACCACATCAGTGATGATGATGATGTTGATAATGACAACAACATCGACGATGATGATGATGGCAATGATGATGATGATGAATATGTTGACAATGACGACAACATCAAGATGATGATGATGACATTAACAACCCCCATGATGATAGATATAATGAAATTTCATCCTTGATAAAGCATTGGATTGCACTTTTTAACATGAATTCAGTATTACAGAAGCACTTTAAACATAATAATAGAAAGAATCATGAATTTAGGTGTTAATAAACACAATCAAGTTTTCAAATTCATAAAAATCAGTCAAATATTTATTTCCTGTCGGTTAACATCTATTGCCTTGTTGGAACATCCCAGGAGAGAAAGGAAGTATTTAATGTTTGAATTCCTGCTGGTCTAGGTGGTCAGTGAGGAATTTTCATGAATATGTGAAGCTGGAATCCAAACTGATTTAGAATTAACATCAATGTGTGATATAAATGACAAAATTTATTTTAAAACTCTTCGTAAACAAGTATTGTGTACACTTCGTGGCTAAAACCTGGGAAGTCAACGCTTTTTGTGGATCGTGGATTGTTGCAAATCTTGAACAAATATGACAGTTGTTCCGTATTCTATACAGGTGTGTCCCAAGGATCACTTTTGCCCCCACTTGTGTTCAAGCGAAGGCTTAGCGTGGAATGATCTCTATGTCATTCAGAAAACTGACTTTGAATAGGATTTGATTGTCAGATTTAAACAAATTTAGCACTTGATACTTCAAAAGCCAATATTGGATGGGAAATTGATTGAAGTGTTTTGGACATGTTAGAGTCGCATTCAGAGTTCCTTATAACCCACCCAACCTTGATGATGATGATGATAGAGATGATGATGATGATGATAGAGATGATGATAGAAATGATGATGATAGAAATGATAATGATAGAAATGATGATTGTGATTACAGTAATGATAATAATTACAGTAATGATGGTGATAACCTTTATGATAACGATGATGATGGAATAATGATGGTGACAGTGATGATGATGATGATAATAAAGCAAAGCATCATCATATATCATAGTTCATATAAAAAAACAAAGTTCACTGATGTTTTAAAAGTAACCTCTACCCATATGTAAGTGGCATGTATAAAAAATCTGCCACTCATCATGTTTTTAACCCATCCCCCCTTTCCCATACACTTCCCCACCCTTTCAACAGTTTAAGCATTGGTATATAGTTCAGAACCCACAGGACTGACATAACTCTATGTTGACCATTGGCTTTCATCCTACAGCTATCCAGGGTGTGGTACGAGCCATTCTGCAAGTGCCTGGTACCAAAGAGTCTAGGACAAGCAGAACCGGAGCCAAGTCCTTATTAACCCAAAGACAAAATCTGATTACTGTGTGTCAGGCAGATTGCATGATGCCATATTTGATGGACAAATTGCACCTGTTTCAGATACTTGAGGTGCCAAGATAAATGATCTCTTGATTACATATTTCAGTGATACGTGTACAGTGAATAAAAAGTGAACCATGTTGCCTTCTATTGTAAACTCTCAAAGGTCAGGGGCCAGGCTGAACTTTCT
>JAUELE010223406.1:0-12689 GCA_031471655.1 Diodora aspera | reverse complement strand
TCCCAAGGAGCCATGTATTATCCTACACGTAAAGTGATATTTTAGTCGGCACGATGACTGGTTGCTGTGGAAGAAATGTTGCAGAACCGACAGGACAAGAGCTGTCCGAGTTAATCAAAACGCAGTGTTTAAATAAACCGGGTTTCGTCACAGCAAGTTCCTGCCAAGGCCCCGCAAAATACAAGGATACAATACGCCGTGAACACACAGTTGCAAAGAGTCTCAATAGTTCTCTCATGTTCAATGGTTTTCCGCCCACTGTTCCCCTTTCCTCACTGAACGCGACAAATGCATTCTTGAAGAGTTCAACTGGATACAACTTGTTGGAAGTGCTCGACAACAAAATCGATCATCATGGTTAATCCGAGTGCTGCAGACACCAGACCACATTTCATAAAATACTCAACACAGATTATCTGTACATTTCTTTATTTGTATGATTTGTGATGTGCAGATAGAACAACTACATCAAATACTATGTCCCTGATCAGAATATTACCACTACATCACTCACCAAACAGGCACGCGTCTTGCATACCATACGCACACTATCATCTGTCCAATTAAATCTTGGACATAATCTAACAGATATTCCTACAGCATAACCCTACATCGACATTTCCTAAATGCTGAAACATCAAACCAAGAGAGAACTGTTCACTCATGACAGTCGCGCACACACCTCTGGCCCTAAAAAATCTCCGTTTCTGGTCAACTGGCCACAGTATGGTCGAACCAAGCCTGGTCGCTCCAATATCATTAAAACCATGTCATCCGTATACACTATTGCAGCTGCAATAATGGAAGAACATTATGATTTAAATTATATCGTTGGGTGGGAATCAAAAGCATGTAATCGATTTTGGCCAAAAGTGCACTTACAGGGTTTCCAGGTCCTGGGCCACAATAATATATGGACTAATTTGGCCGTGGAGCATGTACAATGATACGGAGCTATTCTGTGGCCTAATCCAATCACCCTTCATGTCATAAAACATTTTCGCTTGAGACAACCCGTCTGTCATTCACCATTCTACTTTTAGGTCTTCATACAGACAGCTGATTATGTTCATATGATACATGCCAAGATCGGACGCTACAACAATAAGACATCGCACACATATGTTACAGAGTGCACGCTGAGGTATGTTTGTCTTCTGACCCGACAAATCAACGAGAACCTATCTGTCGGACAACTCATACATGGGTTACATTCATCAAGAGTTTCAGTTTTTGCTACAGGCAGTTGAGTATGAGAAGATAGTCCCCCACCAAAAACACTGTACTGTAATAGAGAACATAGAGTCATGCTTCACTAAACAGTCGTGGTTGCAATCTTTCAGATTTCAACATACTTGCAAATATGTTCGTTCTGCAAAGTAAATTCAAGACAAATCAAGACTTTCATACTGATTTGGGGAATCCACCTGTATTGGCAACGCTAGTCATGACATCAACTTTCTACCGCCAAAAATCAGAAGGTTATAAGTGCAGTCTCCCTTACAGAGCACATACTACCCGTTTTATAGGCAATGTTAATTTGGTCTGTAGTGCTTTGTGAAACAGGAAAAGCAACACTCTCAGACAACGGTTAATTGAAAGTATCTATTCCTCTATCCCACCATCGCAAGATAATGTCAGTGAACTGATCGAGATTTAAGTTGGTAATCATTTCATAAGTGTATTTTTAATTAACACTGTTTGTTTAAATTAATAAATACTAAATGAACAATCAAAGTAGGACTGACTCAAGTGTTTTTCTATAACCAAATGGTGGTACGTGGGACTGCAAACTCCTATGAACAAGATGTTACTTCAGTTGCACATAACGTGAAAATGTCAGGACCTTCCTGACCATGATCCATGAAGTTTAGTGCCCATATTTATTCAGTCATTCAAATAGTATTGACCGGTCCTGAACTTATAAAGTCATGAACAATGAATTTGAGTTTCAATGTCCCTTCACTCATTGATTGATTCATTTATATTCATTTGTTCAATCACTCATTCATTCGTTCAATCACTCATTCATACATTCATTCACTCATTCATTAATTTGTTCCTTCAATCACACTCTTTCAACAGTCAAACTATAAAGTTGCTTAATTTGTACAATTCACCAGAAGACAGGCGAGCACATCACACTTACATCCATTTAAAGAACAAAAATGAAGAACTAATAGTACATGAAATTCAATAAAATTACGATAAAGAACATTATCAAACTCCAGATAATTATAATTTGCCACAAAGAGCATAAACAACTATATTACATCATAGTAACCATCTAATCACGATACAGTGGTAACAAAATGAATTTGAAATATGTGAAACAGAAATCAACCATGTGGGTTACAGATTATCCCAGCTCCATTATTAAACATCAAGCAAGAAATACTATTATTCAATAGTATATTCAATGTCAATTTTCCCCACCAACACAAACTATTCAATTCTTCCCCAACAACACAAAAAATTCAATTCTTCGCCAAAACCTCAAATGGTGGCTTCAGAAAGGGACTGACATCCTCCAAAGAACAATCATTGATGCCATGATTTAGCACAAGCATAAAGCCTATACAAGAGATGAAAACAACATCCAAATGGCTGATAGTTTTAACTTTAGACTTTAGACCAATCTTATGAATTGGTGCATTCATGTCAGTCGCATTACCTACTGGACAAATGATTTGCTAAACTGTCTGGTGTCATCTATAAACTGAAGACCAATTATTAAGAAAGCATTTGAATGGTTAACAATGCAAAAGATTCACCATCTGACTTTGATGTCAAAATCGACACCCCAGATGCGCATCAAGAAAAGACAGTTCAACTGGAGATTGATAGAGAAATGAAAGCATCACTTCAGTCCACTCTCACTTCAGTCAACTCTCACCACAATCACAGTTTAACTGGGGCCCTAAATGGCACTGCCATCTCTTGGAAGTCTCTCTCGGAAACATATTTCAACAGAAACTGAAACTCATAGGATGTGGAGCAGCAGAAGTAACTGCAGTAATTTTCATTTTTTCATTTTGCTTCTCGAATTCCACACTTACAATTCCACAAATGACCAAAAATTGCTTCTTTTTTGAAAGGTAATAGCATCTTGTCTTACCACAGTCTCGGATACACCAATAAACATTGACTAAATCTACCAATAAATGTTTCATGAATCAATCTCTAAAGTATGGCAATGAAAGGTTATCAATTATTATGGAGAAAAACCAAATGAATCCCTCTTAAGAAACACAATGAAATGCTCATTAATTTCAACTGATGCCGACAAAACACATCACATATGTCTTAGAAAACATTGCTTGCTATACCACAAACCCTACAAGACAGGTACACAACATTGAGTGCAAGTGAATCTGCAATTCTGCCTCTTGAATACATTTCTAGTGTGGACCCACATCCAGAAAGATTTGCAATCTAGGCCAAACCAAGATGCCTATATCTATGGAGAGCATAAAGACGATAGGAAACATGCATGTCTTACTTCACTGTTGTACATTTGGCAGGTGTTGTAACATGACCCAGCACGAAAACTTCTGGATTCAATGAGAATTACTGTCTGTCACTTAACATGCTTGTCAACAATCTTCAAGCACTGTCGACACTAAGGAATCTTGGTCATTGTACGAGCTGAAGAATGTGGTGAAGACTACTTTAGTGGGCCAAATTAAAGAGGGCAAAGAGACCCACCCAAGGTAAAAGCAAAAAGAAGAAGAAAATTTCACCATGGTGCATGACCCAAATTGGCAGCAATCGATCCAGTTGGCTTTAAACAAGTCCTGGTTGTCCAGATGGATTCAAACCCATTACCAGTCTTGCTATATCTCTGCTACCACCCTTCAGCTAGTTTTGACTAAAATTTAAGAGATAATCATCTGTTTTCATGCTGGAAGCGCCTTGGAGCGAGGTAATAAATGTAAAATATATTGGCGTTCAAACCACGATAATCGCTTTCAGCATGAAAACACAATATGATTATCTTCAATTGACTTTTTGTCTGGCATTCTTTGACGAGGACACCTAAGGGTTTTACAGACTGCACAAACTACATGAGTTTTTCGTGATGTCATTACATTACATACAAAACATTTCTGTGCCTAATGATTGCCCAAGTGATGTTTTATAACAACTTGACCGTTTTCAATTTTGAGATATGACAACGAATTTGTGAGAGAGAAAGAAGCGTGAATACTGGAAGGGGTGTTTGCTGAGAATTGACCACCATTAATCGTGACATTGCCGAATACTGGCATTTGCAGTCGAAGAATTGTTCGGGGTCAGCGCATGCTATGTTATTCATGCTCTTGTGAATAAACCCATTCTTATTTAGCAGCGTTATTGAGGATTTGATCACCAATTCAGGATCCGGCAAACTGGAAAGTTATGGTAGAACACAGTTAGACTACATACATACAAGAGACACCTTGGAATATACCAACCACTAAAAGTCTCCCAACAATAACTTAATAGTTTCTTCAAATCATCAACACTAAGTCACCGAAAGTCAAGCTGTAATGAATATACTTGTAAGCACGAGAGTATACTCACAAGATGGCAGACTATCTACAAATCTGAGATCGGAACACACATGCTCACCAGGTATCTCATCATTTAAATACAAAGACATTTTGCACACCATAAAAATACTAAATATATATGTCATCTTCACTTGAAAGATATATCCGGTGAACTGATCACCTTTCTCAACTGCCCTACACAGGGGACTTAATACAATGTTTAAACTAATATACATATATAAATATAATACTACATAATAAATAACTCATGTTGCTCATGTGTATACAAGAAAGTAGTCACAAGTAACAGCATTTGTCAGTGAAGGACAGTTCTACAATGTGACCAACTTTCAGAATGATCTTTAATATTTAAATGATTAATGTTAATGATAGAAAGTGACACTAGATGTTTCAAGCAGAGAGATACAGACAGCAAAGTACCAATAAACCCGGAGCTGAAGGTTCACAAGCTGGGACCAAAGCTTGAGGTAATTGTTCTGGGACACTTTCTCTGTAAAAGATTACATCAGTTGGATCTGTGAGGTACTTGTAGACATATATTCCAGAACAACAATAAGCATACTATTAGGTTGGTTGGTTGGATTTAAAGTGGGACTCAGCAATCTTTCAGCCACACACCCACTTTCGCCAGCTGAGTGCAGAGGAGCTGAATGACTTTGATGCAGTGAAACATAAACCTGTGGGCTACTGCTGGTACTGACAAACCAAAATGTGGCAGCACACCACATGATGCCTGCTACTGAGCCCCCTACGGTGGGAACTGAACCCACACAATCATGAGGTCGGAAGGCTGACCTACCCCACCACCTCAATTAGCATAACGTGCAGATATAGGTGTGAGAGAGTGATTTGGGGTTTTACATGGTTTTCAACAATCTTTCAGCCACATGACCACTGACTCACCAACATCACTCATTAACATCACGTGGGTGTCGAGGCTCCAGGGGTGAAAGAGAGGTTCCTGGACAGGGCACTTAAACCACAACTGCTAGGCCGATGCGCTAACCACTGCGCCATCCATCGCCGCAGATACAATAAGGGTCTGTCCTGGGCCCTGTTCTACAAAAAGATCTTAGTTATGATCAATCTTAGTATACTACACTAGTCGGTCATCCAGACCCTGAATTCTATACACTACACCAATTTCAAATTCAGCAGACCATCAATTTTTTTCAGTTCTATAAAACAATCTCAAGATGGTTTCAGGACTTGCCATGCATGTAGTTTAAAGGTTCTTGATGAAACAGAATTTCAAATGGAACTCAGCTTTAAAAGGTGATTTTAAAGAGTTAATTATCAACTTGTTCCTCAGTTTGCCGAGGAACAGGGCCCACAACACCACTTTTGAAAATACAAAAATAGTACAGGAATGGAACAACAGTCTTGCCCTTTAATCTTTCTTCATAGATGGCATATTTCTTACCATTTTTTAAAGACTCTGTATCTAGTGTCTGGTTCATACTGCAGTTGATACTCAATTGCTAATTCCCTCCTGACTCAGTATGAAAAGGGAGATAACTACTTACCAGAACATACAAGGGAAGTAACACATTTCTGAGAAAGGCAAAGCTAAGTACGAGCTTGAAGAGAAAATATTTTCATGAGCAAACCCTTGCTTCCTCACTCAAAGAAATACATAATCCTGCGTAACTACATGTATTACAAAATGATATTTGAGATGGCAGGATAAACATGCAAATAAAATATTTAATTTCATGTTGCTTATACAACAGAGACGCTATGTCCTCATATATCACAGGACTCACCACTTTACCTTTTCCTAAATTAACCCCAATCTGGTCAATCCCCTGTCTTATTTTTACCAATATGTAAAAATGAATCAAGTCTCAAGTATTCTCTAGCAAAGACCAAATCTGCTTGACAAACTGATCCCGCATCACTGAACAAAAGATCTGTAGGGAGGTATACAAAGCTGATAGGCTATATAAACACATACCTACTGAGATTGTTCTTAGTAAATTGGGCAAGTGACCTACGACTTCATGCTCTCGTTTTATACGTGACAGGATGGGAAATTTCAGGTCCATAGTTACATGAACATGAACTGTGTTGTTCTGCTTTAAAGTTTCTACAGCAGCACAGCTACATACAAGTAGAAATCGCACATGTAACAGCCATTGATTGGAAAACCCGTGGAGAGCAAAACTCCTGGTCATAATAAAGTCTGCCCACCATTCCCCCAACATACTCTACATGCTGAAAGTAAGTTCTCCTTGGAACAAGTTCAGGAGAAGTTACTTCTGACAGGTAGTGTATTTCCAATTAAAACTTCATGGATCTAATGAAAGAGACCTAGATGATACTAACTGACCCCAAATGCTTGTAATATAGGAGGTCCAAGCACATTCAAAGACAGGAATGAATTATCTTCAATACATTTCTTGGACAACAAGAGAACTTTTTATTCCAACACAGGGGTCAATGATACCTGAATATTCCCTAACAAAACACTCACCACAATGCAAAGGAACTAAGCGTTTACTGTCCCTTCAGAATGGGTTCCTACCATAACAGAAGATGACTGTGATGTCTCAAAACAACTTAATAATACATATTCATAAGAACAGCCAATGACTGAAAAACACATATATGCAGCCGAGTTAATCTTGATCTTCTGAACTTAAATTCTTCCTTGCTGTAAATGATGTAAAAATTTAAAAATCATTAGACTCAAAATAAATTCTCTGGTGAGCAATAAATATAATGACATCTTTACAAAATCACATTTAACTTTCTGTGACATATTTATTTGTGCCAAGATTGACAAATTAACAAGTTTGTTAAACATCTAAAAATCATAAAGTTATGATACCACGATGACTGAAACATTTCATAAATTTAAAACACATTTAATCAAGTTAGGGATGACAGTATCTTGCAGGACTAATTACTGAACTAGATACACAAGTATGACAATTTATAACACATTTAAAAATGTGTATTAATCTGCTATCCAAAGAAGATCCTCTGTTTATGTCACTTGATGTAATAATACCTGCCACACACACAGGAAAAATGGCAGAGAAAAAGTTCATTTGTGGCACTTTGCTCTTGTGTGTGGCAAATGTTCCACACGAGAGCGAAGTGCTTAAGCAAAATGCCACCAATCAGTGAATGACTGATTTTGGAGTCTATGTGGTTTTCAGCAATCTTTCAGCCACATCACCACGGTGTCACCAACGTTATGTCAGTGTGAAATTCCAATCTCCTGGTTGAAAGAGAGGTACCCGTGCAGGATTTAAACCATGGCCACAAATTAAATTTTGCCCAACAGATGTCTCCTGTGTGTAGCGGACATTATTTGATACTTTAAGGCATAATCTATGGGACTGCAAGTGAGCACTTGCTCTTCTCTACTAACCATTTAGCAGCTGCTGACAATACCTGCTGCCCAATTGGGAGTGCAATACTTGGCACTCAGAAGACAAAAGGCTAAGCTCATCAAGTTAAAGTTTAAACAGCTCGATCTTTATGATACCAAAGACTGAGGCAGTCAACAGAACAGGTACTAACTGCCAAGTCATGCGGACGCAAATATATCAGGGACTACTCCTTCAGGGGTTAATCCCGACTCTTGCAAGTAACTTTGTCCAGCATTCTTAACAACATTCTTGAAATTCAACTATGTTACAAGCATAAACTACAAGGCAATTCATAATATATCAAACTGGAATTCCAAAGAGTGAGTGATTTTGGATTTACGTGGTTTTTGGCAATCTTTCAACCATGGTGTCACCAATGTCACGTTGGTTTGAGGCTCCAATCTCTGGGTTGAAAGAGAGGTACCCGAGCAGGATCTGAACCACGACTGCCAAGACTGACAGATCACTGGGCTGACACACTAACCACTGCGACATCCCACGCCCGAATTCCAAAGACTCAAACAAAAATAAGATAAGATGTTGTACAGCATCACATATGCGTAATGGCTCATGAGGGAGAAATCAGTTTCATGTAATCAGTTTCTGAATCTGACATTATACACAGTCTTGTCTCTGCAGTCACTTCTGGAAGGACATGTACATATAAATGTATCACTCTCACTGACAAACACACAATATTGAATCTTACAACACAATGGTGACAGTGTCTTACAAACGTACACTCTCGTCTAGCTACTGAAAGCTGAAAATGACAAGAAAAGCACATTTAGTGGATGTCATTTAGCAGATACCCATGTGACTGATTGCATGGAATGTCGTAGAGGCAGGTCACAGAGTGCGTGATAACCAAGACATCTGACTGAAGGAAACAAAAGGTCTCCTTCTCCTTCCTCTGAGGCAGTTGAAGATACTGTATGTAAGGCAACAGTAATATCACTCTTGTACAAACAAGTATTATGACAGTTCATTATGAACACAGTATAGCTATTCCTGATGGAATAGTTTGCACAGATCACAGACCCCAGTAAATTTGTTCATACAGAATGTCGTCCACAGAAAAGGCTATGACCAGTCCTCATTTCCAATGTTGCCAATCTCCTTGAAAAAAGTTATCAAGTTCCTCAAGCCAAATAAATACCCTGTATCCGGTCCTTTATGGATAATGTCATCATCACAAAAACCTTGTCGCGTGGCATGGGCAAAGTCAATCATCTTTATTTCTACAAACGTGGAATTTGTCGCTCTGCTCCTCGACCACCCTGTGCTTTGTTTGCTGTTCTCACCATTAGCGTTTTCTTCAGACGGGTCTTCCGACGTTGTTTCCTCCTCATCTCCCTCGTACATGATCAATAGAGAGCTTGAGTAGAAGCGGTACGTCTGTTGCTTCAGCAGCTCCGAGTACAGCTTCTCCAGCCGCTGAACGATTGACTCGACAACACAGGCGCGTAATGCATAGCCATTGTTGAGGAATTGGTAGAGTGTATCCTTGAAGTTCTCTGCCAGGAGGCTTCGTCCAAAGAACTTGTCTCTCATCGAGTAAATACCTGTAGTCTGCTGGTACACCTAAAATAACACAACATCGATAACATTTCAGAGATATATATATACTGAACCAAAAAAGAAACATCACCCCATGTAACATTTCATGCAAAGTTGTCATTTAAATATCTGGGTAATTTTTGTCAAATTTCCTAACATTTAACATTACTTCGTCCGAAAAAATGAAATTTGATGATAAAAAACAAAGCAGATGACAATAAAACTGATCACCCAAACGCATCACGGCAAGGGCCATGGTAACCTGATGCCCGTGAGTTTCATCTACATTGAAATGCACATACGTTCCACCATTTCTTGCCCTATAAAAATCCAGCCAGATCGGATAACATTCATTCGTTATTGAATTGCTACCACATGCCAAGATTGGCAAGAAATCAGCGACAGCGACACCATGCCCTTGGACGATTGCCAGCTGCAAAGACTTCAAACTCCCAGTTGAAAGAGAGTTACCCGGGAAGGACTGGAACCATGATTGCCAAATCACTGGGCCGACATGATTATGTAGGTGTTCATATAGCATTGGCGTTTACACAGCCGTAACGACAGCAACCCGGGCAGGATTCGAACTCGGAACCTTTCGATTGCGAGTCCAGTGCGGTAACCACTGCGCCAACCCCGCGCCCTAAATGTATCAAAGAGCTCAAAATAATATTAAGGGATAATAGATTAGGAACACTGCGCTGTCGGGCAGACATTTAACATGTTCCAAATGGAACAGGTAGTCAAAAGTCTTATTCAGGCGGCTGTGAATAAGATCTATAACACTAGGTTGTGTTAAAACATTATTGAAAGGACCGGACGCGAATATCACCATCTGATTTGATCCGTTACATAATACAGTTATACGTTCAATACAATAGACGTATCGCATGGTTTGCTAGTACTGTTATCGCATATGTGCTATGTGTAAACATGTTTCCTGGGTGGACAAGTATGTTCGGGTAGCATTTACACAGCTTTGTCTTTTTTCATTTTTCCCCTTCCAAGTAGCAGTAGTTTATATGGCTTTTCACTCGTTAATCTTGTACATTGTCCGTTCATTGTAGTGACAAAGTCTTTACGACCAATCGTATTTAACATGAATTGATGAGGGAAATCGGCAAGCTGTAATTGGTGTATTGCTTAGCACTTAAGTTTGCTTTACATAACTCAGAGCTTCAGATAATTTTTTGAGCGATTGGGGTTTTTACTCGACATTTTATTGTGTATTTGGAATTTTAGTTGGGTAATCCCCTTATTTTTACTCCACTGGATTTGGTCTATTGGGTATTTGCTCCACTGATTCCACTGTATTTGATATTTTTATTGGAAAAATTAAATGGCTTTGTCAAAAACAATGTAGAGCATGCAATTATCGACTGATGCCGCGATATTTCAAAATCTCATAGACTGCTGTTCTCATTCGTCTGCACAAACAACCTGATTAAAGCATCTAAACGCATGCAGAATGCTACATAATGTGTATAAATCATGCCGGTTGTTGGTGTTGGTTGCAAAGAAATACATAAATTCCGGAGTATACTATTTCTTGATAGATTTACTTTCGGTCGGTACGCATTGTGCGATCGATGTATTGAGTAATTACGCAGCGATTTTTAAACATATTGGGTTTTAGTAAATTTGACTGGGTTTTTGTACGCTTCGTTTCAATTTTGCTTGCGTTTTTGTGGAGCATTTTACGCAAATACGCAGCTTATCTGGTCCTCTGGCTATAACAAGTCAACAAATACAATGTAAAGTAAAAGAAAATAGCTGTACCCAAAATCTCTTCAAACACGTTAGATAAAATTAGAATAGGGGGTCTCTGTTTTGTAAATATGAACAATTTCGAATTTACCTCGTCATAGTCATCGTAATCCAACATGTCGGTGTTAAGCTTTGAACAAGTTGTTTACAGCAGACATAGATACAAGCTTTCCAACTCGGAACGAGAACATTGAATGACCTACAGTGACTGCTTCTTGTGTACTGGTGCATTCAGTCTATTCTCTTGTTATTCTTTGAAGACATACCCCGTGTGGCGCATCCATTCATATGTATAGTAGTGTTATACACAAGCTATTTGAAATAAATGATGCTGAATATCATTTTGATATTATATGTAGGGGCGCTTACAGAGCCTTGTAAAATATTAGGGCAACTCATATATTTGCAACAGCCCAGCTGGTTGTACGAAACATCAGTATCCAGTTCCTGACCATATGTTTCTATCTTTTAATGAATAACAGATTTGTGTTGGTATAAATGGCTTTAGCAATTATATTTCCTGTTGCTCCCAAGGACAGGTTTGATGACACAACTGAACAAGGAGACTGATTCATGGCTCTAGAACAAGGAGACTGATTCATGGCTCTAGACATTTCACGGCGAGTTGTCCCGTTCGTAAAGATACCGTCGTGACGTAATATGTTTTATCTTTACTGAAGGATTATGAGCAGGACTTGGTACCTCGTACGATGATGGTTTAATGATGGCCCTAATCGAATCCACACTCTGGGTAACACTGGTTCACTTGATTAGCGGACATGTGAAATGAAGCAACATCCCGAACATGCATGGTCAAGATTAGGACATCCACATGGAGATCTGTCAGTCAGTATCAGTCATAGACTTACAGACCTGCAGCCTATGGGCCTCCGCTAGCTATTACTGATAGCTCACCCAGACCAGATGTCTACACAACTTTTAATCCATCTCTGCTATCAGTAAGGGAAAAACATTTCAGAGCGATGAATTATAATGAACTTACTTGAATATCATCCCTGAAACTGTCAGCTAGTTTAGAAATTCTGGTCATGTCTTCTTCCTTAGCTTTAACTTCATCCACGAAGCCCTGAAGGTTAGAAAAATACACATTACAATCATTGCAGGTTGATGTCATGGAAGAGCGCCGTAGCCAGAAAGCTATCTGAAAGTATCAGGTGCAAACAATGAAAAACGTACGTATTTCAAATAAATAAATGAAATGCAATTATTGAGGTAATCATCCATTGCTGAAAACCAAAATAAAACGCAATACACCTCAGTGTATTTCAACCTCAGGGATGATTTCAACCCCCTACCGACCTCCTCAGCATACATTGCCTTGTCCTTCTTGAATGTAGCCAAATGTAGCACTTCTAAAACTAGCACCTCTAAAACTATCGGTCTCACTGAGGATAATATATAT